>JAQFXN010003072.1:0-11516 GCA_034693365.1 Liacarus xylariae | reverse complement strand
ACTCCAATTTTCTTATATATTGAGACGATGTTTGCATGCTGTCAATTATGTCCATATTTCAAAATTCAAACTAAAAACGTAAAAATTGATTTATGTTTGAACATTAGTTAAAATATGAATAAAATATATCAAAGAGTACAATCCTGTGTAAACCATATAATATACATAATGACTAATTTTAGTATTTTGAACACATTTAAGTCAAATCCTATATTGAACGTTGTCAAGTGCGGAGTTAAATATGGAAATATATATATGGACAGTAAAACTAAATTTATATTGGTGATCACTGGTTTAAATGATAACAGAAAAATGATTTAGCCTGTGACTAAACTTCACAGCATTACACAAATTAGATACTGTTTTTAAGTTTATTTAAGAAATAGGTTTATCCTGCTATTATACTGTTTAATTCGCAAACCATGGTGCTGCTATTTACCTGTCTATAATTGAATAACGTGCTTTGGTGAAAATCTGAAGTACTACCTGACACACGCGGTATATTTTAAGTAAGATTTCTTTAATGGTTTCGTCATGAAATAAAAAATGTCCAAGATTTGAACAATTTTAAAACTAAAATGCATTTTCAGGGGTTTTTTGAAGATTTCTAGAATAATACAAAATATGTTAAAGGGATTTTATAGCCAAAGCTTATGTCAATAATAAGGGTAACAAAATCCACATTAGAGATTTCTAATATCTTGTCGTTTTATGTCTTAGCTTTAAAATATTTGGTACACTTACAATGTAGGGCTTTTGACCTTTGGATTAAAAATGGGGGTTTTTAATTCTAAAACTTAAATTGGCCCATAAAAAGATGTTATGCAAATTTCTAGGGTGTGCAACCAATTTAAACCACCTTTAGGAGACGTTCAAAATATAATGAATTACTGCCTATATCTCTTTATCCAATTAAAAATTTACAGTTTTTTATTTTATGATATAAATTTTGTGGAGTATTAATATATAAATGAATATAATTTTTCTCAATATATTTATAACAGTTTCAGAATTTTTCATTGAAAATTAATAAACTGTCGACATATATTAAAAGTGAATTTATTGCATTTAAATACTTCACAAATTTTATATAATAAAATAAGAAACTTTAAATTTTTAATTGAATGAAGATTTTATACTATCATGAATCATAGGCATTAATACATTATATTTTGAGCCCCTCCTAAAGGTGGTTAGAATTTGTTGCACCCCCTAGAATTTTGCACAACATCCTCATTTGAGCCAATTTAAGTTTTAGAATTGAAAAACTCCCATTTGTAATCCAAAGGTCGAATGCCCTACTTTGTTAGTATTAATCATAAGGAAACTGTTTGCAACAAAACACTGTGTGTCCACAGTTATGCTCACCTCTATAAGTGCTGGAACAATGAATTTGTGTGACTCTGATATCGAAAAGTCTATTTCTATTACCCATTGACAGCACATTAAGAGTGACCGGACTATTAGTGGTCGACAAATCGATGTACACTTAAATAATCGTTGCATTAATTTCTTTAATAAATAAAGTAATGTAACGATCGCTTACTGTGTTGTCCGGTATTGTATCCACAAATGGGAGGAATAATACTATTCTGTGTTTGTCCGTTCACCACAAACCTGTCGGAGTCACAGGTGCCGTCTCGGGGACGACTCAAATCAAATATCAAGAAATCTAGTCTCAACTGACAAATATCAGGTCTCAGCCTTTGAATCGACACCGAACAGGCTCTCGAGTCAGTGTAAGGGGAGGGGGCGTTGGGGCTACGAAAACTGCAATCATATTTATTAAATTAATTTTATTCTAATATTCAACAGAACGAGAATTCTATGCAATTGAAAAGCATACTAGGTGCCGTTGTTTATTATAGTTCCTCCACAAGTGACCTGAACTTTAGATTTTAAAAATTTATTTTTCAATTTATAATTTAATAACAATTCAATGAAATAACAATTCTTTAAATGTTGTTTTCAAATACTCACAAAAGCAACAAATTCCGACTGGAATTCCCTGATGTTGTTGTTGTTGCCAAACAGGGTTTATAGAGTTAATTGATCCTGGATTATTGCCTTAATATTTTTTTATATTTAATTAATTCCGTAAATAATATTAATCAAGGAGCGATACCCTGGTTAGACCCAAATTGTGGCGTTGCATAACATGTTCCCAATGGTCTTCCGCCACGACTCGTACATTCGGCAGGAGTTCGAACACAAATTCCTGTTCGGTTGCCATCATTTGTCGCGCAATCACTTATTTTTGAATCAAGATTTAAAACATCTCTGCCTCCAAATGAAGGAAATCCTAAACCACCAAACCCTCCATTAGCCAAACTAAATCCCCAAACTATTTATAAAGTTTTCAAAGAGAAATATATAATTAAGTCTTAATTTAGTTATAAACGATAGAAATTGACAAAAACCACTGAATCTCTCACATCGTTTCTGTCGATGAATTTCTTTAGAATAATTATAATTTAATTTGTATAAAAATATTAATAAAAATAACTTAGTTATGAAATATTCTTTAAAATTCATTTTAATTTATTTATATATTTAATATTTTATTGACTTTTAAGCAAACATGACTTGACTACTGAACAGTAAAAGCATATATTGAACAAAATATCTATTAATGATTGCTTCAAAAATATCTTATTTTTTCAAATTTAATTTATTCAAATGTTTCAATGTTTCCAATAATATTTGAGTTATTAATCATGTATTGCAAATCCACAATTGTATTGTTTTGTGGTTCGTTTTATTAATAAAAAAAACTAATATATTATTTTAAAAAGTTTTTGTTCTAAAACAAAACTTTTGCCAAACCCTTCCTTTTTATTGTCATTTCTGAAATAATTGAATAAATAATATAAAAAATAATCAATATTTTTAACTCCGCTTTCGAAGAATTATATAAATTTGTTTGCACTTCCCTTTTCCATAGGATTAGCATTGATTTGATTACCGCCGCTACCCCACCTATGATAATTTTATGTGATGAGAGCCTATAATAATCCAATGGAACGTTAGCCTATGATTATCCTATGGAAGAGGATTGAATGAGATGGAAGCCTATGATAATCTTATGGGGTGGGGGCTGCCAATGCAATGAGAACCTATGATAATCCACTGCGATGGAAGTCCCCAGTGTAATGGGAACCTATGACAATTCCATGGGATGAGAGCCTCGAATGCAACAGGAACATATGACAATTCAATGGAATGGGAACTTCAAATGCCATTGGAATCTATGATCTATCATCGGAATACCTAACCTATGATAATCGAGTGGGATAGGAACTTATGACAATTCTATGGGATGGGAACCTCGAATAGAATTGGAACCTATAATATTAAAATGGAGTGAACCACTTAAAATTCTTCTAGGAAAGCTGAGTTATTCATATTAATGGTGCATTCTTGTTTGAATATATAATAGAGATGTGGAAAAATCTTGGAAAATACCTTATGGCCCTTAGCAAAAGCATTAATCCAAAAAAACGCGCTTGCAGTACTGCAGGCTGTTTTTACTGAGTATTTGTAGAACCAAACTTCCAAATGAGCCAAAACTTAGATTTCTGAAGAGTCAGAATATTTTGTGAAAATGACTAAATTCTCGAGAATTCTTGTATAAATTCTGATTCGGATGAATTAAATTCTGTAATAATCGAAAATTGATTAAATACTGTGATTTCGCATTATTCATTAGATGACCGCTTGGATAAAAAAAATATCCAGCTCACTATCTAACTTCGGGAAGTGCCGAAGAGAATATGACAATTTTTTGATCTTGAATGTTAATTCATTTCATAATTAACATGTTAGCAAATTTCTAGCCTAGCTTCAAATTTAGAAGTCATTTAAATTTATTTTTAAAAGTATTATAAATTCATTGTATAATACAATTTGTATTTATGTCATAAATATTGGTCCAGGTAAAGTCATAATCAACGCCTAACATATCCAATGCAATTGAAATATATTTTAAAATTAATTTAAATGACTTATAAATTTGATACCAGGTTAGAATTTTGTTAACTGTTAAATATGAAGTAAATTAACATTCTAGATCAAAAAATCGCCACATTCTCTTCGACACTTCTAGAAGTTGCATTGTCAGACTTTTGACCCTCTACATCCCTGAATAATGGACAAAATCGATGTTGTGTGAAATAAAAGGAAGTTTAAAACAAATGAGTCCAAAGACTAAATTAATATCATTTTGTTTTATATATTTTTTTATAGCAATACTGTATTGAAACAGTGGACAATTTAATAGACAATGGGTTGTTTGAACTATTAATATATTATAGATTTATTCAATATTTAATTACATTTTAACAGCAATTGTAATTTGTGCTTGTATTGTAGAGTACAGTCAACTTTCAGGAAAGAAAATATTCTATAATTTGAATTCAACTTCAGAATCCTATAGAATAAACCAGAAATAAATTATTTCTAAATTAAATTATCGCGAATATCAATGAATTTTGAAATAAGATTTTTGATAACAATTGTTCATATTTTAATGTCTCTTAAGTTCTAATCTATATTTTGAAAGCAATTATAAATGAATTTTAAACCAAATAACTAAGTAGTTGTAAACTTTTTTTGAGTATTTATTTTTAGGAATAAAAAATGATTTAATTTAATTAATATCGAGAATAAGTACGAGTTTTGGCCGCAGAAGAAGACGTTTGTTTCATAAAAGACCGATTGGGTGTCAATAGTTGTGAAGAGCGTCTCATTGAAGCCACAGAACCCATGTCTGAGTTTAGTTGAGTCCGACTCACAGTTGATGGCGATCTATAGGTTCGGGCGTTAGGGCTTTGGTTAAACACACGATTATTCTTCACTCCGGAAGATGTGTTCTGTCGGCTAACTGTGGTTCTCGAAGGGCTTGGAATAGAGGACTTCATTGCAATTGTTTGTTCATTGTTTCCATTTTTTCTTTGTTGTGGAAAAGGAGTCAATGGATTCTTTCTGACCGGAAGTTTGGACTTTAAAGGTATGGACGAAATGGGTTTATCCACCACTTCTACATTTATCTGTATCGGAGTGACGATTGCAGCGGCGGTTGCATTGGATGGGGAAGTAATGCTGAGACGATGGGGTAAACAACCGGATCTGTTCAGTCGATCGGTTTCTAATGCCAGCACTGGTGACAAAAGTGCGTTTGTGTTCTCCTTTTGATCGTTTCGAACCACTTTTGTGGGCGATATTACAGCCGTCGGCTGTTGGCTGTTGTGGTGATTGGAGGAGAGGTGCAATGTTGAGGGTCTTGTGATCGCATTTTTAAACTCTTTGAAGTTGTTATGCTTTGCGCCCCAGTATTGCTTTAATTGAGACGGACTTACAATCCTTTCCTCTAATTCAATGTTTTCATTAATATTTTGTTTTATATTTTGATTTTCAATTAAATTATTATTATTTCCATCGCTTTTAACTAAAATCTGATTGTTTTCTATTTTATTCAATCTTTTGGCTAATCGTGACTCCAGTTCTGATGGCTTACAACTCAATGTTTTACGTAAAGGTGAGAATCGGTCGAAATTCTTCTTTGGATTCGATTCCTCTTCAGATTCTCCTTCAGACAAATTAGTAGTACTTTTAATAAGTCTCTTATCGATTAAATCCGAATTGACTTTAATTTTCTTATTCACACTTTCATTGGACTCCAATTCATCGATTTTATCCTTTGCTTTTGATTCGTTTGTATTCCTGTCTCTACTGTTTAGATCCGATTCCGATATTGGGTTTGAACTCCGACTCCGTCTTCCGCTTCCCATTCGTCTGAAAGTGCCTCCAAATATTGGCGTATCATTGGTTCCCAAATCATTAGCAGTTTTCAAGAACTCGAGTAGTCCTGCGTGTAGTTCATCGTCCTGTGAACTCCTTCTCGATCTTCGTTTTAATTTTTGTTCACAATTGAATGAACCGTTCAATGAATTTAAAAGAGAATTACTAGAAGTAGTTGGGGTTAAGCTGGTTTCGGTGAGGAAGTTATCGGATTCGCAACTATTAGTCCATCGTTTCAAATGTGAATTCGACTTTCGGGCCTCCAGTTTCATCTCATTCTCACGTCTTCTCTCATTTTCATCCATTGCTAGTTTGAATCGTTGACAGAATGAAGAAAATATTCGAAAACATTCTTCGAGTTTGAATCGATCCAAGTCTTCACAAAGAAATTCAGCCATTTCTATGCGAATTGTATTCAATTGATTCTCTATAGCGAGCGATAATTTTTGCATTACTTTTTCACTGGATTTCAAAAAACTATTCATATCGTCATAAAGTAATAAATCGTCTTTTTGTTTCTCTATTTGTTCTTTAATTATTCGTATTTTATCAGACAATGAATTCACTTCTATTCGAAGATTTTCAATTGAAACTCTGTTATTAATATAAAGAAAACAATAAAATATAAGGGTCAATTTAATATTTGTTATTATAATAACTATACTTAGAGGCCTCTTCCAAACTGGGCAATTCCAATATAAAATTATGTAATCCTTTCTTTTCGGCTTGCTTTACAAGAGAGGTCATTTTGAAAATGTAATTAGTAAATAGCATAAAATTTTAATCTGTCTTACCATAGCTACATAATGGATTAGATTAACCCCCGCTTTGTTAGCTCTGATTTCAGGCAATTTAAGCAATGCCATCATTTTAAAACCGGCTGCATCTCCAGCATAGCCTCCCTATAGATAACAGTTTTAGCTATAATTTTTGTTACTTTTTATATTTATAGAAATTTACTTAATATAAGTTCAAAAACATGCTAATATAAAACTTACAGAATTCAAAAAGTTTCCGGAAACTAATATGAGATATAATATTTCATGTAATGCTTTACTTTGTCTGATCTCTTGGGCCGCACTGCAGACCGATTGGATTGCGGGCTCTAAATAGTGGACATTAGATTCAAATTCTTCCTTCAGAAGCATTCCTTCAATTTTGAGTTTATAATTTGGAATTTTTATTAAATTCAGTAAAAATCTCTCTGCGATTGGCATTCTATGAATCTCTTCTTTATTATTCTTAAACAATTCAATTTCGTTTGGTTCCGGAAGTATTCTCAGTAAATTCTTTAACCTTTCGGTTCCAATTTCTTTGTGCTCTCCGTCAGAAATTTTATTAATCAATTCTTCAATACTTCCGCGGTATTGCTTCAGAAAGATATTGACATTCAAAGACTTTTTTCCGTCCAATAATTGCAATTCATTGGGTGTTTGGTATTCACCGCTCTGTCGTTTACTTATTTTTCTCTCCAAACTATTATAAGGCGAACCAACTATTTCTGAGGAAACGGGACGTCTGGGCAGACGTGGAGAACCCGGACATGAGTTTGGGGCCGAACTGTTGGTTGGCTGACAAAACAAATCTTCGAGTTCACTAAAATCAACGTTCATATGAAAATCTGATTCATGTTTAGTCGCCACAAGACTCCAGAGGTTTGGTTTTGTCGTTGATATAACCTTTTCTGAAGGGATTTTAGACCAATTTATTGATTTCATTTTAGATTTAGGTTTTGGTATCTCCTGTTGCGGTAATTTGCGACTCAAAACTGGCGATTCTTTGCTATTGACTTCTGAACTTTTAGATCTCATTACTATTCGAGAAGATAAGGGACACGAAAGTTGTCCATTCATTTGTGTTCGTCCATTAACCTGTGCTCCAACTGGACTCGTCTTAGAATCTAAGTTTGTGAATGATGGAGGAGGAGGTGGAGGTGGAGGTGGAGGCGATACCAATGTTAATGGTATTGAAAGTGGTGGAGGCGGTGGTGGCGGCCCTGATTTTTCCGACTGTCCTTTAATTTTGTCATTTGTGTCATTTATTTGATTTGAAGACTTGTTGTGAACCAAACCAATTGAGAGCAGATCTATAGAACCCTTACGTCTTTGTAGTAATCGAAGTAAGTTTTCCGCGTCTTCTTTGGAATTAATAGAAGTAATGGCACGACCGACAAGTGTTTCCGCCGAATCCCATATAATGGCCGGCAATTCATTATTCTTGTATTCGATTCTTAATAAGTGTTGTAACAAATGAAGAAAAGGTGTCTCGTATTGAGAGTTTCCCGATATTTGGTTTAAAATGTTGTGAAAGATGTTCTGATGAGAGCTTATATCTGACGATAAGTTTTCATCAGATATTGGTTTGTCGTCCACACAAATCCAATCCATCCAAACCAGTAGTGAAGCACTAATTTATATATTATGAGCAAAAACTTAAGTTAACTTTTCATTATTATTGATGAACGTTGTTATGAGAGTTGAATTTGAAATACAGGCGCAAATTGAGCCAAAAAACAGACTTACATTAATAGAACAAAACTTTTAGAGTTTAACAAAATAACTAATTAATGCAAAGTCAGGTAAGTTTCAAAATAATTCTTGTTTAGAAATATTATCGTTCAAAATAAGTGTACGGGTATTGAACACAGCTATTGATACACTATATTAATTACAATATACTATAATAATAACTATAATCATAAAGTTATAGATTTATTATAATATTATTTATGAGTAAATATAAAGTGCATTCAATTCTTTGACTTACCTTTCATTCTATTGTACTCTAATCTAAACAATTACTACAGGTATTAAACTATTAGTTAAATTCATGAAATTTTTATTCGATTATACGCCAACTGAGAAGTTAAGGCATTATTAGGGCATTCAAGTTGTTCTGTGTCTCAAACATATAATACATTGCAATTACTTTCACTGCAATCAAATCATATTTAACTATTGAAATCATTGAGTACTTCTATGTTATGTTTGAATAATGGAAATCTGTTGGCGAGGATGACCTCAAAAAGCTTAAGAGACAGGAATATAGAATGAGTGGGTGTTCGGTAACTTTCTTTATATGGACATAGTTTGAGGGCCTTTTACAGAAATTTTAGGTTCAATTAAATTCTCTCGTGAATCAACTTTTAACTCTATAATATTTTTATCACAAAAATTCAAATTAACTGTAATTAATACCTGAGTTGTGAGGAAAAAGCGTATTGAAAGTGGGTTTGCATTAATCAAACAATGCATACAAAAAGATTTTATTATTGTTAAGATAACAAAGACTGTGGTTATTAATAATCTGCTAATTTCTAATGCAATCACACTTCAATGTTAACAAATAAGTTATCGACAAATATATATATATTAGTATTTCTTAACTCTTATTCTTTTCGTGAGATTATCTTTCGTTACGAAAAAAACTTGTTTTTTCTCACATTTATAATAATTATTCTGTAAATTGAAATTTAAACTTGAAAACACATTTCTAATTAAGCAAATATTCTTTAACAATAGTAATATTTATGATGTGTTAGGCAAAAATTATTTAAATGAATTTATACAGTATTCAAATATTATACAAGTCTTTCAGGTATTGTTTGATTATTTAGGAAACATTTAGTTCAATGTTATGAAACAGAAAAGAAAAATAAATATTTGTAACCAATTATTAATTAGAATCTAGTCTTCAGAGCTTATAACTGTTTACTTGTATTCGCCCTAAAATTTCATTTCAAAAAATTCATACCTAATTATAGAAAGTTAATTTGGAAAAGCCCTGTTCACAGCTCATACATTCAAATATTTAACTTTTACTAATGTTTTGGGAGTAAAACTAAATTAATACTTGATTTGTTTGTTTTTTGCACAACAATTGACACAATTTGACGTATAGTAGTTGTGAGCATAAGTGTCTGTACCACAACTTTATTCTACTGTATAAACATTTTTCTATAGACTTTGTATTTGTATTACTTTAGGATTGCATTCAAATTGTTTTGTATTTTCTAATTTCAGAATCATTACTAACTTTAAAATTGTGTTATGAAATCGAAATAATGAGGTCTAAACTTAAAGCTAATTACAGTATAATATAAGTCTTTTTGTTTAAAAATAATAAATGAAATTATTTATTTAAATTAGTTATTTTCTTATTCCTACAGTAAATACAGAATATCTGTTATCATATGCCAGAAGAAAATGATTGGATATAGAAATATGTGTCAAATAAAAGCTTTAATTGAATTATCAAGATAAATATTAATTTTGCTAAAATTTTTGATCTAATCTCACAAACAAAGTCTGATATAAATAAATAAATAAAACAACTTTTGACAGTAAAAATGTACTCTATTTATCATTATTTTTTGATAAATTTTATATAAGTTTTTTTAAATGAAAATATGGAAAATAACAAAATTAAGTCAGAAAATGAAAACTTGTATAATTTTGAAAGAGCACAGATAAAAGTATTTCAAAAATGGGTCATTTTGATGGATTGACCACTCAATTAATTACATTATAAAAAATAAGTTTGACAATTCTTATTTCTAATTGACAATAAGCCAATGCCAAGTGTCTAAATAGGCATTATCAAGAGAACATCGAATTTTTCTGTTGAATTTAAATAAATTTGTTCCGATCTATTGAAATTATTTCCTACTAAGTTATGCACTTGGGATACTTGGGATAAAGTAAAATCAAAAGCATTTATTTTTTTGCACTGTAGTAGGAGACCATTTTATTTCTCGGGCTATTGCCCTATAACTCTATTCACCCAATTTTTTTGCTATCTTTAATCTATTTGATTCACTCAAAATCATTTAAAATTTACAATTAAGTAATTTATTTATTGTTTAATATTTATTGCTTTTGTTTTTTATAAATGTTTTATAGTCAATACCAGGCCTTGCCTTGAGGTTAGGGATACATAACTTGAACAGTTTTTAAGTGACACCTCTAATAGTTGTGCCATAAAAGTATGATTATAAAATGGTAGGAATGTCAAGAAACCTATGCATATAGATAGAGCATGTCATTCTGTGTAGGGCATTCCTTTGCTTTCCTAAACCTTGGCATGTAGTTGCTAGAGAGCGATAAAATATGTAGTTTAAATTGGTTCCACCCCATTATTCCTAATCCCAAAAGTTCTAATCCCATAAGTCCTAATTCTAATTTTCCTAATTCCCAAAAATCCTAAAATTATTTTTTTAATCCCAAAATTCCTAAAATTTGAATAAATGAGAGAATGCTATATCGTTTGTGATATTTTACAATGTTTTGAAACTTTTTGTATATTGGGTATAAGGCGGTCAGACTATATATATATTTACAACTTTACCAAAAAAATACCTGGCCTGAAAAAAATCTAACTTAAAAACATCTTTAGTTTATCTACCTAATAATTTTCAAAATTTTTAGATTATGAGGCGGGGGTTACATTAATTTTTGAAAATGTGAATTTTAAGCCAAATTTGCCTTAAATCAAAATTTCTAAAATTAAAAATTAGCAAATCATAAGAGATAAAAATATGATTCCAATGTAACTTCTTTATTGTATAAAATAATTTTAATTCTCTGAACCAAACAGAGTGTCAGTCAGACAGAAAGGACTATAAGAATTAAATGTTTCCAAATGTTTATAGTTTTAGGAATTTTGGGAATTTTTGTAGATAAGATTAGGATTTTTGGGATTAGGTTTATTGGGATTTA
>JAQFXN010003071.1:0-11517 GCA_034693365.1 Liacarus xylariae | reverse complement strand
GTAATTTTACAAACTTACTGTAAAATTACATGTAATTTTACATCAAAATTATATTTTACGTAAAATATCGAACACTACTCTTAAGTGATTATTAACAGTAATGAAACTTCAAATATAATATACATTTCATTGTGATGTCAAATGAATAGATAGACTCTCTTTGACAGCACTGAGAAAAACCTAAAATGAAATTCATGTTTCGCTTCGTTTACCATTGCTTTCAATGTTTATTCTTTGTATTCATCATCATTTTGAGGCGCACAGGGCTTTGCTATCTATAATCATAAAAATAGCTCTTGCCTTATATTAATATCTATTCATATAATTCTTATATATATTAGAATTTAATGCCAATTATTTTCTATAATTATCTCAATTCTCTGAAAATCTCTCCTTTTTTATCAAAAGAATAGTTTTGTTTTTTTATCATTAGAAACACCAAAAAACAATTGAATTTTATATATATTTATATCTCGTTATCTCCCAATCATTTTTTCGGTACTCAGAACTGACAAAAATTACTGAATTATTCTTTTATAGAATAGAATTTTTTCGGTTGATTACATTCTGGAATAAATTCTCTTTTTTCCTCAAAATATTTCATTCGGAATCAAATTCAATGAACTCAAAAAACACTTAAGAATAAACGGATGCAATACTCTTAAGAATAGAACTGAGAATTTTGCTTATTTTAAATTACGGGTACTTTTTTGCACAAATAGTAAACTTTCGTGTCTTTTAATATTGCATTTTATTATATAATGTGTTTATTATCTAAAATTAATCGGAGCTAAAAATATATTAAGATTTATCCGAATAATAGATCTCACGATTCCTTTTCGCTTAACAAAAGTGTTGAAACACAAGATTCTTATCTAAACATTGTTTATGACTTAATTTAGGAAAAGAAAAATAATATATTATTCTCCGTTGCGTGTGATGTGAATGATATAAAATATTAAAGTGTGAGAAATGTGTTTTAAATATATAAATCCATTGCTAACAAACATCTCTTTTTAAAATATTCATTCATATACTGTATTTGTAGTCCAGAAGTCGGTGCTCTCACAGCAAATCATTTTGTGCTCAAATTTAATCATAAATATCAATATATACTAAACCAATAATAAGAACTAAATAAACATAAGATCACCAGAAATTTGTTGGACTGACAAAAGAGTTGCAGAGATGCAGATGTAGTGCTCGTTATGTCAACAAATTCTTAGTCAAGACGTGTGTCTCTTCTATTGTAAGCAAAGGAAAGGCAACAAAATATTTACCCAAAAATCAACGACTTTTTGCCTCGAATTCAGTATAAGAATCATTTGATTACCAGAAATATATCAATCGATAAATATTCAATAAAACAATTTATAAATTTGTTGACAATTTATTTAATATAATTTAGAATTTGGAACCAATTTATTCTTAGATTAAGAGTCGCTATTATTTTTGTGGAAACTATTTTCTCAAATTATTGTCAGAAAAATTAAAATATATATTAAATTTTTATATTAATTATAATTTGAAATTTATTTTTGGTTTTTATCTCTTAGTTTTATAATTGAATTTTTAATCTTAAGGTGTCTTTCTGTGAGAGTTATGCGAATAATTTTCACATTGAGTTAAGTTTCAATTTTAAAGACAGACACACAAGCAATCGATTATATATTTTTAACCCCAACTCTACTCTACAATCAATTCTCATGACAGTCTCATATCGTCTATCGTCTATCGTCTCTATTCTCATAGAAAATCTCTTCATTCTCTGAATTTTATTTTAGCATAATTTTTATTCGTTGACTGACTTCACTGCTAGAGTTCAAGTGCCTTATCTTTCTGAAGCACAGATGCCTTTTAGCCTCTGTATGATAGATCACTACAAGATTAAGGTGTAAATTGCAATCAACCGTTTAAGAGATGTAATAAAATATTCTCTAAATCTTTTATGTATCGAATAAAACGTGTAATTAGAAGACAATTCATATATTCTCTTATTCCTCAAGTATTTATACCGTATATAAAAACTAAATTACATTCAGAATATGTGCTAATCTTTATAATTGATGAGTAATTTATATTGAAATTAATATACAAAACGATGATTATCTTCAAGTGTTATGAGAAACGTGTGATAAACAGCTTCTTATCTAACAATTCATTGATAGAGAAACACATTTATTGAGTTAATTCAGTGTTTGAGAGTAAGGATGAGAGCATCAAGTTTTTAATGTTCCTAAATGTTTCGTTTATTCACTCATTCATTGCACTTATCATTAGGTATTCAAATGGTGTAACAAAAAAATAGATTTTATATCCATTTGCCAATTGAACGGAAGAGAGCACTAAATAAAAAACACCAGTTTTTTATGTGCACTTAAATGAACTTTCATTACTAATTCCATAAGCATTTCATTTGAATTATAAGTTTGTAATAATTTTTTTGTTTCAATTAATTTTTTTAATAAAATTAAATGAATCACTGAATTTTTCTTTAGCCATTATTTTTTCCCTATATTTATGTCACGAAAACCTTTTCTTTGTTTTGTTTGTTAAGAATTGAGTTGTTTTTATACTTTTGGCTCAAAAAAAGAATTCAGAATAAAAACTATAGAATAAACAGAATTTTTGAATAGTGTTTCTGTAAATACGCTTCGGGAAAGAAATGCCAGAATAAAAGGAAAAGCAAATCAAAAATGAAATTTGCAAACAATGAGATTGTTTTTATCCATACATATAAGATATTAAAGGAATATTCTTATTCCTATTTAATATGATATGCCATTCCATTCGCAAAATTATTTATTAAGCTTTAGTTCTCAGCTTTTTTTTCATTTTTCAAAATTCTAATTCAAAAATAGTTTCACAATTTCTGGTAAACATTGAAATTGAAAAACTAGAGAAAAAAGTTTTTCCTCTATTTTAATAATTTATTTTGCTTTTGGCGAAAACATATTACTGTTTGAATCATAGGTGTTGTCAAATTCGTCAGAAATATATTAGTTAGCTATACATCAGTGATGTTGGAGGAGTGGGTGAGAGTGAGAGAGAGAGAGAGAGCAACAAATCTAAAGGGATGTTTGAGTCTATCGAAAAAATTGTGTAAATTTTAATAATTGATTAACAAATATATCTATAGTTAGAAATAGAGCGGAAAAAACTGGGGAAAAGACAACAGAAGTATTGGACACAGAATTTTAGACTAAATATTAGAATAGTATTCAAATACAAAGCTATGTTTAGGGAATTGATTATTGTATCGAAACATTATAACTAATGCGAGTAATTGTTGTGCCATTACTTGCCATTACATGGCTATACACCTGAGAATTCATCACAATTTTATATACTCTGACATTGTATTTATGATTAATGGCAACTGTTTTTTCCTCTGTTCGCCTGTGCCTTTGGTTGCCATGCAGTTCATTAATGGGTGAGCTTTCAAACATAGCATAGAGAGTCAGTCAGACCATCACTAGAGAGAGGGCACCCATTGTTTTCTTTATGCCATTTGGTGCACAACTTATCATAAAAAAGACTACTGTATTAAATCAATTATATGCAGAAATTGCAGCAAAAGCTGCCATAAAATGCAGAGAGACTGAGAAGAATGTTTGGCCACATATATACGGCCAAAACAATCAGATATATTCACTGCTAAAAAATTATGAGTTTATGACTCAGCTATTTATGCATTGTTTGCTCTTTTGACATATGATTGCTGTTTCTGAACCGAAGATTCATTTATACTATTTTTTCTCTTTTCATCTTTGACTGAGTTTTTTCAGTTTGCGGGACAACACACACAATAGCATCGATTGAGCGTTAGTTTTTAGACCATAAGAGGGATAACCGTTGCTAATGTCCGATATTTGAGGACGATTTTACACTATTTGCTATCAGTGCTGTCGAGATCCGCCGCTCCCGTCGTTTCCTTCCGTCCTATGATTCTGTGCATAAATGCATAACTGAATTATTTGAATAGAATTGTTGGACTCTTTCTCTCTCCCCGAACGACGAACCCTTATCTAAATGAGGTGTTGGGATCACATGTGTCTGTGCGGGACATGACATTAGGTAACGATTATATATTAAATGATGCAGCGATGCGTTGAAGACTAACTCAATTTTTAGTTACGATTCATCCGATTAGACAATCCATTCATTTAATTTTCGCGTTTTTATATTTTATGATAAAATTTAATAATTCGTATATAAATCTATAAAACATTAACTAAAGTATAACTCCATGTCATTTCATATAATGTATTTAAAGATTCTATTTATTTGATTTAGGATTAGATTTATTAGGAACGCCGCAAATGCTATCATAACTTAATATTCACTATTCAAATGTCTCACTATTTTTCAAATTTTTATATTAAATTAAATCACTTTATATAGTATTGAACTGAATGAACGGCAAGTGTTTTGATCAGTAAATATGGATATTATTCCGGTTTTAATAGAAGAGACGCCAATATAAATAAACATAAATAAAAATTATAACTCATATAATAAATCTTTTCTTTCTCTTTCCATACATTCAATTGTATTGTATTGTGTTATATGAAAAGATTTTTTTTTATTAATGCAAAGTTTACATTAAGATAAATCCAAGTGTCAAACATATCATCTTTTGAATGAATAAAAGTGTATTAAACTAAAGCTCTCCTCTCCGTCACTACTATTCTCTTTAATATTCTTATTGTATTCTAGTTTTTCTTTTAACTTTAAATTTGATGATATTTTTTATGATGAATTCATTTCCGCTTTAAGAATATGAAAAATGTATTTTTTTGGTTTGGATTCCAACTATTTTTTTCTGGTTTTGTGTTTAGTTTGTATGCAAGCGATGACTTTTTTTCTTACTTCTCTTCAAACAATTTTGATTTACAATTCTTCTCTTCTTATGAAACAATAGTTATAAGGATTTGAGTTCGGATTCTGGTTGTCCTCAAACTTATGAAAAATGGAAAAATATATTTATAAAAAGAAAGAAAAGAAGAAAAACTTTCATTTCATTTTCATTCATTGTCTTTCACTCGATTTTAGTGACTATTTTTAAAGAAATATTTCCATTGAGTTGAATATAAAAATCACAGTTATGTGCGGTTCAGAAGCCGAGTGATGGCACGCAGAGAATATCAATGAAATGGAGTTATGGGTGGTCTCGAAGATCAGTTGTTATTATGAGTTTTTAAAGTTAATACCTAATGATTGGATCAGTTCTCCACTGAAAGAATCTCTACTTAAAGGAAAACAATATTTTTTCGACTCTTTTTTTATTCTTTCCAAACATTTCTCTAAAGTCTTATAGAATTTGATTCCAAAGATTATAATAGAAAAAAAGTTGACATCAGATGACGTTTACCTAATATTGTTGTGTATTATAGTGAGTATAAAAATTAATGCACCTTTCGATATGTCTAAGTGTCAAATTAAACTGACAGGCCTTTTACGAGCAGTTGTTTGGTCCCCAGAAAAGCCTATCCTATCCTAACGTAATGTTCGTCTTTCGTGATCGCTCTTCAACTTTTGGAAGAATGAAAAAAATGGAAATGTCTTAACATATGATATAAACCTTTAGCCCACACGAACACAGAGTCGACAATTGATGACAAGAAGACTTGCGTTTAGGCTATGAGTTGTGTGCACTTGTCTTTGCCATCAAATTTATATATGAAAAAATGGAAAAGAATAGGAAAGACGGGGCCATTGATCCTAATATGTATTCATATATTTTAAAGGAATGTTCAAAAAAATATTTTCTTATTGTACGAAAGAGCCATTTAAGGAGTGAAATATTGTCAAAAGAAAATCCTTTTACTCATTAATGTTCTGATTTGATAGACAATCGAAAGCAATGACAATATTGTTTTGGCCAACAAATAGTCACAAATAGGCAAATCATTCTTTTTTAAGAGAGAAAAGACAAAGTAATCGAATTTTACATCACTTTATTCCTTGACTCCAGACGTCAAACATTATATTAGGGAATGAAGTGGTGTTTGATTTTCTTGTGTTTCCATTTTCGGCTCTTCCTCTTCTCAGAGTAGGAGCTGTGGAGACCTCAAAGTCGCAAAAGCAAGAAGTGAGCGCTCGTATGAACGTATGAACCAATTGTATGTATGTTTCGTCGCTAACACTTATATTCTTTGCTATTGATTTTCCTTAAGTGAATTTATTGAGAGGAAAGTTAGCCTTTTCTGCTCCTGAAAGTCATTCTCACTTTTATGCTGTCTTTGAGAAATAAAAAGCAAACCTCTCACTCCTATCACACAGTGTTCCCTGTGCTCTCTTGACTACAGACTATCTTTGATATGTAAATTCAAGACTTTAACAAAAAGGAACTTTAATTTAAAATTCTTATTGAATTTTTATGCAAATAAAACCTTATTTTTCAAATAAATATTTATTTTCAATCAATTTTTCACAAAAAAATAATTTATTAAATTAAATAAATAGAGAAGAATATGTGCTCTTATTCTTGGTATCGCATTCTGAAAGTCATTGTCTTTTAGTGTTTCTATTATATAAGATAGAGTTGTGCCGTAAATATATCCTCACATCTGCTGCACTTTTAGAGCACTGGCATTAGAACACCACAACCGTAACACCAGTTTTTTCCTTAGAGAATATTGTATTCTGTTCTGCAAATTATAGCCCAAACGGTAAAAGTTATGAACGAATTGTAAGACAAAGAGTATTGCAATGGAGAGCACTGTAGCGAACCCTCTATTCTCTATTGGAATTATATTTTGCTCTTTCTATGTATTTCTATAAACAAAAGAAGAACAATATATTCTGTATTGTGTTATGTTTGGCCGAAATAATAATAAGAAGAATATTCTCCACAAAACTTCCTTATAATTCGTGTGCGAATGAGTGCCAAATTGATTGAATAAAAATAGTATCGCTATTACTATGAATGGCACTGAATATACAATTGGATATAATATAACAAAACAATAAGTCTGTGTATTAGTAAATAATGTTAGGAAGACATGAGAGGAGAATCTATTAGCGCTCGTATTTCTATCCTTCACTTTTGGACTCTTCTAAGCCATGAGAAACAGACAGACAATAGAATGTTAACAAATATCATAAGCGAAGTGATAGCGAGAATGAGATGTTTAATAAGAGTCATCTCTTCTTCACTTTACTGTTGAGTTCTGTCTCTGAATTTTCTCTACAATTGTATGAATAAAACTATTTTGTGGTTTGAATTTGAAGAAAAACCACATAACGATTCCGTAGAGAATGGAAAGAACATAGTTATATCATATCATAAATAGTTGTCTCTCCCCTCCCTCCCTCCCTCCCTCTATCCCTCTCTTCACTCTTCCATCAGATGTGTTCTCACAAACTAAAGGCCCCTTTCTTTCTCAAAGACCTCTTTCTCTCATTTATGGCACCGCCGAGAATCGCGTTGACAAATGAAGAAACTTAAGCAAAAAAAAGAGAAAAAATAGAAAAACTTTATTTTATATATATATTCCGAAATGCAGAGCAATATATACAGCCATTTGACTTCGGGTTCGATTCCTCCTCTGAGAGATCCTTATCTGATATACCATTACAACGAATATATATAACACTTTTTCTATTTATACTCTTAGTGTCATATCTACTGAAAAGGCGTTTTTCAGATAAAATATTCGATCAAAACTTCTTCGCTTTTGTCTATTATTTTGTTATTTTTCTGAATCAAAGAATAGAAAAATTAAAATAATTTTTTTGTTTTTGTTTCAAATCTATAATAAATAGAAATAAAATATCGATAATTGCATTGAAAACAAAGTTCAAAAAGGAGTGTAAAAATGATTAGTAGTGTT
The DNA here is from genome assembly GCA_034693365.1 of Liacarus xylariae. Classification (NCBI taxonomy): domain Eukaryota; kingdom Metazoa; phylum Arthropoda; class Arachnida; order Sarcoptiformes; family Liacaridae; genus Liacarus; species Liacarus xylariae. The sequence goes on along the minus strand of JAQFXN010003071.1, from coordinate 3,679 downwards.
AGCGAACAAACAGAAAGCTTAGCAAAAATGATTAGCGAAGAAATTGGTTTATATTATAACTGTTGTGTTATATAAGTGACAATTTGTTATTTACTATTGCTTAAGGCTTATCGCTTAAGAGATTATCACTTCTTTGTGTCTCACCTGCAATATTCAGACCAATTCCCTAACAGTTGGTTAAGTGTAAAGAGAAATATATTTGTATTTCCATTTATTTACTTAAAATAAATTATTTTTTGTTCAAATATTATTTCTTTATTTTTATTAATAATTTAAACAGTTTAAAATTTCAATTAAATTTAAGTTATTTTAAATTTATGGTTCATTTAAAATATAGTGCTTTTTAAAAAAATATTCTCTCCGAACCATTTTTAAGCCAAACGCATATTGAATTGAAATTCCCGAAAAAAGTTGAATGCGCTCTACATATTTATGTATGTGTGTGTTGGCAGAGCTCCTAAATTAGCTAAAAACAAGTAAAAACAAAAGTCAATAATAATGATAACATCAGATGAAAAAATAATATAAAATTACATAAAAATAGTCGACTATTATATAATAGCATTTTAAAAATAAATTAACATTTCTTGAATAATTTGGTATCACATTTACAATTATCACTGAGCCGTCTGTTTATTAATTTGTTTCCATTATTCTGTGTTTCCGAAAAGTAAAATTAGAATAAAAATAAAATATATTATAAAATGCAGGCAAAAAAAATATAATTGTAATGAAAAAATCTTCAATGAGTTTCTTAAACTTTTTTAAATAACAGTTAAATATAATGTTTGAAAAATAAAATAAAATTTTTAAAAGTTTTTAAGCGATAGTTATTTTTAGTTTAATTCTCGAAATTTGATTGTAGTCTAACTTTTAATTAAATAATTAGTTATAAAAGTTGTGATAATTTTCAGTCAATTAAATGTCAGCTAATTATATGAATCATAACTTCTAATTAGATATACTGTATGTTATCTAATATTACTTTATATTAAACTAAAAGATTAGATTAAAAAAAATGCATAATATTCTGTACGACAACCGAATGGCTAAAGGATATAATGTATTTAAAACAGACTCATAAGCTATTAATCTGATTATAAATAATTATTTTCGGCAAAACTACAAAATTTACATTTTATTTATGATCTGTTTCTTTAAAACAGTAAAAATATATGTTTGAACTAAAAGAATGAAAAATAATATTAAATAAAAATATTCATCAATAATATTATTTAATGTTAGAAAAGATAATATTCTCTGAACAATAAATTTTCCTCTTATTTTTCTATAGAAGAAGAAAACAAGTATAAAATGTTCTTAACTTAATGTCTCGTAATTTAAATTTTAATCAAATGAATGTACGGAAACGCCTTCGTGTCGTAAAAACATTTTCTTTATGCAGTTTTTTGAAGTCTTCACAGACAAAAGTGAACGATATTTTTATAACTTATGATATAATCTGAATTTTTTTATTTTCGCAATTCATATAAAAAATTATATTCTGGTTCTTTAGGTACTCGACATTACATATTTGAATAATTAATGGATTTTTTTGAAAATAATTTCTGTTCATTAGCTTTTTTTATGGACTTTATTTACATTTAATGTTTGTTTTTAATTAAAATGTTTAAATTAGGAATTAAATATGTTTGATGAGTACGAGTAGAGCACAGGGATATTATAAACGTCTTTTGTTTGACAGCATTAATATCATAGCATTAGAGCATTGATCCGAACTATACTTTTGTAGATAAATATGAATAGGATTTTCTGCTCAATATTTTTAATGATCTAATGATTAGAATCAATGAATCAGTTTTTTTTTGGTATGTCATTCACTATAAGAGTATTGAATTTCAAGTATAATGAATTTACATTTTATAAATTCAGTTCGTTTTAATCCCTGCTTTTTATCACACGATTAAACCAGAAGTTCTCTTATCATTATTTTTCTATTTTTTTGGTTAAATGTATTTGTCATTGGATTCGTTAGAATTGCATAAAATATTTCTTTTGATCCTTACATTAAAAGTGTTTCAATATTTACTGATGGGATTGGATTCAAACGCTTTATCCCATTCACTCGATATGTTATGATTTAATAGTTTGATAAAAAATGGAGAGTTTTCGGCAGCTGTTCTCCAATAAGTTCACTAAAGAAGTACTATTGCGAGAATGGTATTGGAGTCCACATTCAGGACATACATAGTTAGACAGATGTCTTCTAAACACACTGTAATTTGCGAATCAAGTGCTCACATAAACACAATTACATTAATGTAGAAAAAAAGTCATTTAATTAAAGGCCTTATCATATGTTAAAAGCCATTCCCTATTTTAGTAAGTGATTGATTGATTAGCAATGAATCATAATTTTAATGCATTAGTGATAAAATATACCCCATTTCTGAATTACATTATATTATTTTATTTTTATGGCTAACTATTTGGTCAGTCGTGGAATAGTTATGTGTCAGTGGTTTTGTATTTTCTATAAAATATTATATTTATTTTACTACACATTGACTAAAAACACGCGAATATTTAAGATATTCATTGATTTTTATGCTTTCATAAGATGAATTTAAGAATATTCTGTTTGGTTTGTTGTGTGGAATGAAATGCAAATAATAATAAAAATAATAGTATAATAAGGAAAGAGATGATGGGCTGACATGCGATGACCGGCTCTTAATTTGAAGGGTCATCCGTTTGGACGCACATCCAAGTCTATGCTAATTGGGTTTGTATGCCTGCACTATATGTAATCAGTGTTTGTCGTAAAATAAATAATCGATGATTCAGCACAAGTAGAATCTCAAACAAGCAATTCTGTCGCAAACATTGAATTTATTGAACACATAGTCTGTATATACAGTTATATCTCATCTTCAATGCCGTATATATCAAAACAGAGTTTAACAGAAAAAATAAATTTATCGAATCGAAAGCGACAACACATTTGGTTCCGTTCCCGTCGTTTATACTGTATTTTGAATGATCTTATTCGGAATTAGGCTATGATTCGCACATTTGAACGAATGACTGAAGAAAAAATCGATTGATAATGAAATGAAATGTTAGTTTTTTTTCTCTTTCTGTGCGATATTGTTATAATCTATAATATTAGTGCTTTTTTCAAAGGTTTTATTTATTTAATAATTTGTACAAAAAATGTTACACTTTTTGGAAGTTATTAATTGAAACCAAGTTATTATATTTTAAACAAATTATCTCAATTAAAGTTTTATATTTTCGTATAAATTATTTATACAAATAGAGTATTACAGTATATAATATAAATTAGTTTAATCGTACAAAAAATAAGTTATGCATTAATATTAAACACATTATAATATATTCAAATGAATTAAAATAATTTATTTATTCAAAGAATTTTGTTATAATATATTTCATTGTTTGTTAAAAAAAGTTATTATCATTAATGGATTCTTACAACGAAAAAAATAAGAAGAAAAAAGTTTAAAATAGATTATATAAACTGTTCTAACTCTTTGAGGAATTCTCTAAATCGTTAGCGTTTGGCCCAAACTTTTATATAAATGACTTTTTTTTATTAATTTTTATGTGTTTTGAAGTAGGCTTGCTAAACATGACCAGAACTGATTCCTGTCTTGTCTTGTCCTGTTGAAATCTTTTCCTGTCCTGTCCTGTC
>JAQFXN010003070.1:0-11519 GCA_034693365.1 Liacarus xylariae | reverse complement strand
AGCAGTGATCCCTGGCTGGGTTGAAATCCCCGGTTGTGCAGGGAGAAGGTCCCCCTAAAAAGGGATTGGATAAAAAACCCTATTCACGACAACCATCAGTAAATAAAGAAACAAGCACAGAAAGAAATGAATGAATTCACATAAGAGATATCAATTAAAACAAGAGATAAAACCGAATACTGTATATGATATCCACTTTCGAAGAAATAGATATCCCATAGAAGCTAAGGCTAAAAATTAATAAATATTAATACTATTTAAACCAAAACTAAATGATTGACAAAACAAAATCACTGAAAATGAGAAATAAATTATTTTTCCTTTAAGTAAATAAATCAATAAATAATAGATTTAAGGAAAGATTTTTTTGTTTTATTCAGATTTGATTCAAATGTTTAATAAATTATGAGATTTTGTTATTTGAAAACAAATTGTTTGTCATTTCTGTCATTTCATAGAATCCCCTCTCAGTTGTGGTCATAATCTTTGGGCGCTTTCTTGACGTATCTCTCAATTTTGGTCAGAATAGATTGGGGTATCTCTTCAGCGCCGGCTCGAGCTCTTGGTCTTTGGGGTTCTTTGGTTGAGCCCTTGTATATGTGTTCGTAATCCGAGGGTGCGATCAGTGCTGTCGGAGCATCCGATGGTATTCTCTTTGCGCCCGCTTTAGACCTCTGTTTACTCACTCCCCCTTTGTATATGTGCTCGTAATCGGACGGAGCTATCAGTGCTGTGGGAGCATCGGATGGGATCCTTTTGACTCCTGCTTTGCCGCCTTTACCACCTGTTTTGGAAGTCCCGCCTTTGTATATGTGCTCATAATCTGATGGTGCGATCAGAGCTGTCGGTGCGTCCGATGGTATTCTTTTTGCGCCCGTTTTTGAGGCCTGTTTGCTAACACTTCCTTTGTATATGTGTTCGTAATCGGAAGGGGCTATGAGTGCTGTCGGGGCATCCGATGGAATCCTCTTCACAGCTCCTTTACCTCCTTTGGCTCCTTTATTTGCACTGCCTTTGTAAATGTGCTCATAATCTGATGGTGCGATCAGAGCTGTCGGTGCGTCCGATGGTATTCTTTTAACTTTCTTTGAGGACATTTATTATAATCTGTTTTCGTGTCTTTAAATCAATTACAACTGAAATAATTATTATTTTCTGAATGTATTCCCAATTTTAACTGTATTTTCGCAATAATTTAATTCATATAAATAGAAAATTTTCAAAATAGTAGCGCGTATTCAACAAAATGAATGATTTTTATTCATTATCAAACAATTGACCGATCCCGGGCAAAAAGAACACATCATAATTTTTCTGTGTTTGCAATTAAAGGCTTTTTAAAAGATGGTATTTTGTCTATTCTTTCAATCTTTAATAAATAAATTTTAGTAATTATTTTCATAAATTAATCTCAAAATTGATAAAGAGTTGAGAGTTGAATGCATAAAATTAAATTGTAATTTTATTTCCTACGAATTTTATTCTTTCAACGAATTTTATTTTATTATATCAATATTGAGATTAATTTATGAAAATAATTACTAAAATTTATTTATTAAAGTTTGAAAGAATAGACAAAATAATATCTTTAAAAAAGCCTTTAATTGCAAACACAGAAAAATTATTATGTGTTGTTTTTGATGCCTGTCATTCATATGCTTGTTTGTTTATATGTTTGTAGTTCTATACAAGACGTCAAAGCTCTGAAGGCTTGAGAGCTATTATTGCTTTAACCTCAAACACATGCAAACCTTTAACGAATTTTAAATTTTGAATATAATTACAATTAATTGTGAACCACCGCCACCACTGCCTTCATCGGCAGTAAATAAGAGAAGTAAGAGAAGAATCGGAAATATGAAGAGAAGAATTGAAACAGAAGAGCAAGCGGTCCGAAGAAGAGCACATCAAAGAAGAAGATATCATAAACGAAGACAATTAGAAACTGAAGAGGAATCCACCAGAAGAAGAGAACAGAGCAGAAGAAAGAAGACAAACAGAAGACGAGAGCAAACAGATTAAGGAATCAAAGGAGGATTAGCTCACAATTGTACGCGAGATCAACTTATTACAGTTAATAGGGATAAAAGTCAAATTGGCGGTCTAAGCAATGAATGTGTGCATTCCATGCTCTTTCTTCCCGGAGAGAATAGAAACAAAGGCTGTGTGAAGGGGAAAATCAATTTGTCTCAGTTTCGACCAATTCATCCATTAATCGAAGCTTATATCACTGGAACAGAGGAAATAAATGATAATTTCGATCTAATATTAGAGCCTATAATTCTGAATTGTCTTTTACTTCAATTGGACACAAACCTGACAACAGATTTAACAATAGAAATTATAACTATTCCTTCACTATAAGTGGTGAATTATATAATTCCATTGGTCCATTTTTACCACATGATGAACTTAATACTCGCTTTTTCCAAATTTATGTTTATTCAACTGAAGATCAAGTGCGACGACGTCTTAATTTATTCAATGGTCTCAATGACATCACTATTAGACAATTGACAGAATTTATGAATAACACTAACCCATTTGTAAGTCAGTTCAAAGCTGCACATGAAATTTTTAGGCGCTCAGCTAATAATAATTTGATGATACGGATTGCAACAAATAAAAAGTCTTGATTTTCACATCTCGCAAATAATTGAATATTCGAATTTGAAAATATTACCACTAGTTTCATCATGTGACATGTAGTCTAGATTCATGGCTCAATTGTTTAAATTTGTTAGTTAGTTTTATCTCGAATTTTCATATTAGTGGAGAATGCGTATACGTATTCATACGAGCAGATATACGTAAAGAACAAGGTAAACAAATTTAGCAAAATATCTCGTGAACACACACCCGAACCCAACTCAAAAACATCCTTACCGTATAAGTAATCTACATAATAATTTTCAGATTTTTTTGACCTAGGGGCGGGGGTTAAATTAATTTTTGAAAATCTGATTTTTGGTCTAATTTACCAGTAAATAAAATTTTTAAAATTTAATAACTCGAAAACTATAAGAGCAAAAAATATAGTTTCAATTTGAATCTTGTGTAGTTTTATGACCTCTTTTTAATAGGATTTTTAAAAGCCGTATTTGCGACTTTCATAATACCCCTTTCAAGCAATTGTTCACCATGCTTATCACATGCTTATCACATGCGTATGCCATCGGACAGCTCTGTTGAGAATATTTTGAAAGTTGGGAATTATGGGTCCAATAAGTAATGGTCTGAATGTGAGCTCTACTCAGTTTTGACAATAATTGTATAGAAATGTGATTAAAATTGTTTTACAATACTATGAAAGCAATTAATTATTGATTTACTTTTAATTAGTTTTTAATATTATTATAATATTTTTCAATCAAAATATATTTGTTTTGTGTTTAGTCTTAAGTCTAATTTGAATTTGTGTATCGATTAGTGATTTGTGTCAAACATTTAAAAGCATTTAAATAAATAATAAAAAGACAAATCAATGAACTATTTGTGACTCTATTTCACTCATATTTCACACAATTTATTGTTAATTAATAGTTATATTAGACTTAAATATAAATAATTAATTGCTTTAACGATAGTATTGTTTAATAATTTCATTATTTCTTGCATTTGTTTGTAATATATTTTGTGTTTTAATAATTAATCAAAATTTAATTTAATAACAAAACTAAACAAAAGTTAAAATAAATTGAGATATAATTGAGTTTAGAGTGAATTAAGTATTGATTACAATAGTATGGAATCGAGTCCTTCAGTCACTGCCACTCAAGTATTGGTATCGCAGGTGAAGAAGCGAAACAGTCCTACTGTAACCATAAACCCGAGTAGTGATGGCCAGTCGGGGAGCAGTGGAGCGATGAGTGCCTCCACAAGTGGTCTGGCGTTGAGTCACACGACCGCTAACTCAGAGCTGACGTCACTCTTTGAATGTCCCGTTTGTTTCGATTACGTATTGCCGCCAATACTTCAGTGTCAAAACGGACACCTCGTCTGCCAGACCTGTCGTCAAAAGATCACGTGTTGCCCGACCTGTCGGGTGCCGATCGCCTCCAACATTCGCAACCTTCCAATGGAGAAATTGGCCTCAACTATGATGTTCCCGTGCAAGTACAGCAGCACCGGCTGTGCCGCACAGTTGCTCTACACCGACAAACCAGACCACGAGGACTCCTGCGAGTACAAGCCCTACTCCTGCCCCTGTCCTGGTATGACTACCTTTAGTTGTTTTGATAACTCTTTATAATTATTTTTATGTTTTGTTTATTTAATATGTTTTCAATGTTTTGTGTATTTCTTGAAATTTATTTAATTCTAAAATATTTATCAAATAATTTAAGAATAGTTTGCCATTTATGCCAATAATCGCCCATCGATTCAGAGCTAACATTTGATTTCAATATTAATGTTGGTTTTGTTGAGTGGTTTGCTATGTTTGCATAACTCCAATAAATAAGGCATTCAGTGATCCATTCATTCGCCCACACATTCACTAATTGTGTTAATGTTATGCAATGTTTAGACTATTTTCTTATATAATATTTGTTTATAACTGATTGCTATAATCTCATTACAATTGCCATAATTGCACCGATAGGAAGCAGTTGCAAATGGTACGGACCATTGGAACAGGTGATGCACCATCTGATGCATCAGCACAAGAGCATAACGACACTCCAGGGCGAGGACATTGTCTTTTTAGCGACGGATATCAATTTAAGCGGTGCTGTAGATTGGGTTATGATTCAGTCGTGTTATACCCACCACTTTATGCTTGTGCTCGAAAAGCAGGAGAAATTTCACGGACACCAGCAGTTCTTTGCAGTCGTACAACTGATTGGGTCCCATAAACAGGCGGACTCTTTCATATACAGACTCGAACTCAATGGCCATCGACGACGACTGACGTGGGAGGCGACCCCCCGTTCCATACATGAGGGCGTGCAGAGTGCGATCAATACAAGCGATTGTCTGGTCTTTGACACACATATCGCACAACTATTTGCAGACAATGGAAATCTAGGAATTAATGTTACGATTTCTCCGGTTTAGTCAATATATATATATGTTTTGTTATTTTTCCGAAACTAATCCCTAATTATTCACTAAATGTAATAATAATTTTAATTTCATTCCAATGTATACAACAGTTGTCTAAAACATATTTTTTAAACAAAAAATTGTCGTTTTATATATTAATTCATCCAAAAGTCAGTTAAAACAGAGAAATATTGAAAATCTTTTGCGATTTATTATTATTTGCAAAATTGAATCAACAAATCATTTTATTATTAATTAAAGCATTAAAACAAATCAGATTTTATCGCTTGGAGTCATTAGAATCAGGACATATTTGATTTTCAAATTATAAAAACTTTCTTTTTTTTGTCATCAAATTTAAGATTTATAACAAATTTATAATTTGAATGAAACAAAATTGTCTAATATTGTAAATCTCAAAGACTATCGCTTAGTGCACACAAACTATTGGTTGAGTCTGTCTTTAGAGCTTTTATTATATCTGCGTTAGTGTTTAGCAGTTTTTCTTTTATTCATATAATAGTTCTTTTGGCTGTAATTATGTGCAACTGATTTGAGACGATATCCGGAATATTGTTGAGTCCGCTATCGGTTTGGTTTTGTTTCATATTCTTGTCCTTTTGAATGCCGCCAAACATTATAATCTCTGCCCTCCCGGCGACCAAACTGTACAAAATCACTTCTTCTGGTCCTTCATTGAGACAAATGTTTTTGTGAACCCATTTCGCGATATTTTTCTCAATTACTTGACTGATGTCTAACACAAACATTTGCATCGGATTAGGTGTGGACTCTATATTGGACTTAATGGTCGCACTCCTGACAGGCAATGGAGAAAATGTGTTGACTTTAAGCTGACGAATACGCTGTTCCATTCGGTCCAGTCCTTCCAGTTGTCTCTGTCTGTTCTTTCGAGACAACGGACGCCAACATATGTTTGGAGAGCTTTGGGTCGCAGAAGAGGTCGAAGCGGTTGACGACTGAGAACTGATTTGAGGCTCTAATCTATGAGCCGTTGTATTGCTGTTATTGGGCTCACAAGTACTCACATATTGGGTTCGAATCGATGGCTTTCGAAATATATTGCCGTCTTTGCACTGAACGGTACGTACCTTTTGACTGGTGCTCAACACTACTAATAAGTTTCCAATCTTTGAGAAAACAATTTAAGTATAAAGAAATCAATTTTAGAGTAGAGTTGAACTCACTTTACACGTCGGGTGAAAACTAATTTGTGGACCAGTAGTCGGGTCTTTGTTAATGACATCAATTGGTCTCCACTCCCACTCCAATGATTTATCTTCTGGTATACAGAGTAACCAAATATCACTGAATAGCATATTAGGCCCTCCGGAGCCCCCGATTATCAGTATATGTCTGTCGTCAATGACAACCTGCGAGTGGCCATATCTGGGGAGGGGTTTTACGCTCGAAGTCAATTGTTTGTGCCAAACAAAGTCACACAAATTTAAAACCCAAATATCGTTAGAACTGGAAAATGGGAGCGGATTATTGGCCTCACTTTGAAGGCCACCGAATACTATCATTTGGTTCCCGACAATAGCTGCCGAATGGCCAGCGATTGCCGGACAGTAAGAGTGCGGCACAACTAAACTCCATCTGTCAGTTGTCGTGTCGAACAGATGGATGTGATTGAAAATCCTCCACTCCTGATGTATGGGATAGGGAGAGGAATGAGTCCAACCGCCGAATAATATCAAATTGTTTTTATAGCTGACTAAAGAAGCGCAGGCTTTGGGAGAGGGAAAGGTTCCCGTGGCTATGGGTCTGATCCATGTTCTCGAGGAGAGATCAAAACGCCACAAGTCGTTGAATGTGGTGTTGGCTATAGTACAGCCGCCGAACACATACACTGAATCCCCAAAACAACAGGCGCTATGAGAATAACGCGGAGATATTGATGGCCCGGATTGGGGCGAGAAGTGCGACCACTCGACCAACTGATTGGCCAAACTATAGGCGAAATCACGTCTAAGTTTCTCAATCGTTGCTAAACGTATGGAAACGTAAATCAGATTTGTTTTCATTTAAAACAATTCAATTAAATACCGATTACTGACAAACGCCAGGACTTCGACACTAATTTACATTCAATTAGTTCTCTATAGGGAGACAAATGACTTAAGATGTACTCAAACACAACATATGGCAAGTCATCGATGGACACACTCTTGCAATCCATTTGTTCCTCCATTTCTTCATCACTTGATTCACAAATCATATGTTTATTGCTTTTCTTTAAAACCAAAACTAATTATTTCAGTATTTGATTGAAATATATTTTAGAAATTATTTAATTAATTACAAAAAATATATAACATTTGGATAAATAAATTAAAATCGATTTAAATATAAAATAATCAAATGATTGAATGATTGAATGACTCTTTGGATTGTTTTATAAGGACTTAAGATTTGTTTACAAACAATGCATTCAATGACACAAACAGTGACTAAAATGTAAACAAATGGGAGTTTTGGCTCACATTTCACATACATTTGAATCGTTTTAAATATGAATTAATAATAATTATTATTATAAAAGTTTTCCTATATTTTTGTCAATTATTTGATTTGAATTTTGCAAATTAATTGCTTTTAGGGAACAAATTATGAAATAAAACAAAATAATGAATACTTTAGTAAAGATATCGATAGTAATCGCGATCTTGAGTTCAATTATTTTGATATTATTTCCCAATATTTCAAAATACAATTTCATTTTAATTAATACTATATTTGAAAAATTGACTCAATATTTATCAAACGATCAAAACTCTGAACTGAAGAGCAGTTGTTTGTCTTCAGGAGAGGTATTGTTGACTCCGAGTCAACTGTCCAGATATGACGGCTCTAGTGATTCATTGGGTCTGTATTTGGCATTTTTGGGGATTGTATACGACGTGTCCAAAGGTGCCCAACACTACAGTCCGGGTCAGAGCTATTCCATATTTGCGGGAAAGGACGCGACCAAAGCATACATAACCGGAGAGTTCAGTGAATCGGGTCTTATAGACGACTTGAGTGGAGTGGATATCGAGAACTTCGATGGAATCCAAACGTGGATTGATTTGTATGAAAATGATTACAAAAGAGTTGGAAAACTAATCGCAACTTATTATGACTCAAACGGCTGCCCAACCCCTGCCTTAGAATGGGTTCGAAAACAGATCGAAACCAATAATCAATTGAAAGAACAACAGAACGAAGAATCAAAAGTCTTTCCCTTTTGTAACTCCGAGTGGAGCGGACAGACCAACACAGGGAGGGTTTGGTGCAGTCGCAGCAGTGGTGGGTTTGAGCGCAATTGGATTGGAGTTCCGCGACAACTGTTTATGCCCGAGAAGAAGCAGTACCGGTGCGCTTGTGTTAGAGACACCGGACCCCCAACAGTGCCCGTCATTGTCTATGCAGACGAAGAGGACTCAAATACAGACAATTCTCAAAATGTCGGGGATTTAAATAATCCGCGCCTTCAAGAGTACGAGGGATGCGATGGCAAGTCGTTTGAGTGCAAAATAAAAGATTAATTTTTGTAATTTATTTATTAAATCAATAAAAAATAGTTTTTAGTTCATTACATGAATTAATTAATGCTTGAGATTATCAATAATTACTGTGCGATAGTGTGAGTTCCGGCACAACCGGGACATAAGTGGAGTGTTTCGTGAATGAATAGATCGCAATCAATGCAAAAGACATGATTACATCGTTCGCATTGAGCGCCAGATTTGGCTCCAATTTGTTGATTACACGCAAAACAAAGTACTGTAAGACTAGACTCGGGAATAAACTCCTTATAGATATCGACCGGAAATAAGTGGTGATAAGAACGGGCCAAATGTGCAGGCGATACAAGAGTTAGGCCACAGACCTGACACTCGACAGGAAGTTCGCAATATTTGGAGTTACACTGAGGGCACAGATAGCCTGAAGTACTGAAGTTAGTGTTATTATTGAGATGACAGACGCACATAGAGGCCCGGGTCTGTCCCTCATTCATATAAGTGGGAAATCCCATTCGCATTAACGACGATTCCGTTAGAGTAGAGGCCGGGGGGTCTATGTGTTGGTATATGAGGTCTTTATAGTGGGATTCATCCAAAATCACGTCATAAACCCCTTTAGTTTGCTTTGCGAGCGAACGACAGACTCTTATTTCTGCGGTTAAACCGATTACCGAACACCTGATGTTTTGCTGAGACATACTGTTTATGGTTTGGTGGATATCGCTCGGGTCGCAAGTGGTCAGACTCCCAAAGAGGAACAATACTTCTCTGCTGGTGTGGGTCGGCATATGTCTGACAGAAATCAAAATATTTAAACATTAAATTAGTTGTTTTGCAAACGACTCAATGCCTACTTAAGTATATTCAGAGCTAATTCGAGTGCGTTCTGAAGCGATGGTTCGCCACAACACGTCATATCAGACATCCTCTCAATGGCCTCCAAATGATTTTTAATATTTGCGCTCAAATCCGATAGTTTTTCTGCCCTTTTATTTCTGGTGACTATAATAGCCAATTGACTGATTGGGTTCTGGTCTATGAATTCGTTGACAAACAGTTTTAACAATTTTTGAGTGCATTTCAATCGATTTGGTTTCAAGTCTTGTTGATTCATAGCATTAGACATATCGACGACAATAAACATATGTCTCATCTGTTCGGACAATCAATGGTTTAGTTTAAAACTGTTATCTGTGAGCCATTCAACAAAAGCTGGGATAAGGAAACTCAAGTCTCAGAGTATTTTTCAGCAATGTTTATGAGAGGGTCTAGGAATGAGCATATTGTCATAGTTCAGTAAAGGGGTGACCAGAATGTGAAAATGTTGCCAAATCACCCATTTTGGAGCAATTTACTACAATTTGGACTATTTTAGTGAGGATTTGATTGAATTTAACCACTTTTCCAACATTTGACTACTCTTTCAAAGGATAAGAGCCATTCGAATGTTTAAATATTTAAAATTGTCCAGTTCAATACAGTTCAATACATCCCCTTTCATGGAAATGCATAAACGTATATAACCTAATAAGAGTTCATTTAAAATTTTGATCCCTATTTGTGATTAATGTGGAAAATATATTGAAATATTTCAACCCATTGTCGATAAATGCAAACAAAGTTCATAAAAGATATAAAGGGTTGAAATATTTTAATATATTCTACATTTTAATCACAATCAGAGATGTGATCTAGAGGGTTTAATCAGATAAGAGTTTGAAACTGAATCATATCCACTAATACAAACTCTATAGATTTCAATGGAGTTCAATAGAGTTAGTATTAGTAAACATGATTCAGTTTCAATCTCTTATCTGATTAAACCCTCTAGATCACATCTCTGATCACAATTAGGAATTAAAATTTTAAATTAACTGTCATTACGTGTATATGTCTATGCATTTTCTTGAAATAAGGGATCTTTTCAATCGGACAATTTTAAATATTAATGGTACAGTAATCAATCGTTATAATCAAGGTCTGTTGTAATCAACAATCGATTTAATTAACTGAATCACAAACCCATAACCCATTCCCATTGTCTGTAATGTAAAATATAATGTTTATTATCAACTTCTATATAATCAACAAATGGTTATAATCTACCAATTCTTTAGATCAAAATCTACTGAATTACATATAAAAAGCAATCATTATAATTAACAAACATTTTCAAACTGTAAAAGAGTTTTAGTTTTTCAATACTGGTATTTAGGTATTTTGACAGGGCGTAAAGAGTTAGGCAATACTTTGTATTGTATTATGTATTGTATTGATTTGGCGCAAAACTAATACACCAATTAAGTTTTATCAAAAGAATTTATAAAAACAATAAAATGTCGACTAAAAAACGTAATAAACTGTCGATTAAAGACAAATATGATATAATTATCAAATTAAATGAAGGAAATAATAGAAAACAATTGATTAATGAATACAAACTTAAATCGTATTCACATTTAACTAAGATTTTAAATCAAAAAGAAGTGATTATTGAAAAATTCAATCAATTGAATAGCAAATCAAGTAAAACATCATTTAAATTACGAGAAGCAAAGCACCCAAATGTGGAAAAGGCTTTGATTGAGTGGATGAAACAAATTAGAGACAAACAAATCAATTTGTCTTCGGCTGTGATTCTGCAAAAAGCGACTGATTTCGCCAAACTTTTAGGTGAAGACAATTTCGAGCCAACAGATGGTTATTTAAAAGGACTAAAGAGAAGAAATAATGTCGTCTTCACTACAAAACATGGCGAAAGTGATTCTGTAAACGAAGAGGTGGTCGAGAAGTGGTCAGAAAACCTAAAGACTATAATAGTTGACTACAATCCCGAAGAAATTTACAATTTAGACGAATTCGCGCTTTTCTGGCGATTATTGCCATCAAAAACGTATGCATTTAGTGGTGAAAGCAGTTTCGGAAATAAAAAATCTAAAGATA
>JAQFXN010003069.1:0-11519 GCA_034693365.1 Liacarus xylariae | reverse complement strand
TCTTGAATGAACAGTCAATTATAATAGTAATAATTATTTGTAAACAAAAAATAAATGAATAGTTGTATTTGTCTTTTTATTCATTAAAATAAAGGGGTTATTGAATATTTACCGTATATCAAATTGGACATTTTCGCACACTGTTAGATATAATAAAGCGATGTTAAATGTCCTGCAATTTTTATCAAAACCTTTTCCAATTTTATGAAAAATTTCTATCGACAGTAAAAATAATTACTATTTTATTAATAAATTTAAAGCCTTGAGAAAGTAGAATGAAATTGATTTGAAATACTATTAAGATTGAATACAAATATCTCAACCTTTTTAATCATGATGTTTATGAGAATCACTGAATACACAGATTAATCAGAGTTATTGCCAAACTTTAGGTTTTGTTTTAATATCAATGCAAACTTCTAAAACAAAACTCATATTAATAGAGTACAAATTTGATAAATGATTATAAAAAATAAGCAAAACTTTTTAATGGATACAAATAGTTTCTATAGATTCACATTCAGAGAATTTACAGAATGAATATTGCTATAAATCATAAAGCTTAAATGTAGTCTAAAGTTTAAGTTTATATAAAATATTTGCGTTTCACATAATAATAATTAATGTACAAATAATGAATTATCATAAGAACTATCAAATAAATCTCCTTCAAAGATTTTTGTTTTTAATATTTAATAAAATAATTAATATTTTATTTACAAAACCCCTTAATAAAAGATAGAATCTTTTTAAAATAGAGATTTTCAGTAGCTTAGAATGTAGAATGTCACAAGACAAATATGATATTGATTAGAGTACCTAAATTTCGTATTATTTCCTGTCTTGTCTTGTACAGAAACAGGACAAGACAAGACGAAATATTTGTTGAGTAACAAGACGGGACAAAATAAGAAAATTTCCTGTTTTTCCAGTCACAGTATTTTGACAAATATTAATAAACAATTATTGTGTTGAGACGAATATTAGGGTGAGATCGACTGGTCGGTCAGGAAGTCAGTTAGAAATGCTTATTGTGTAACTCAATTGTGATGATTGAATATGTAATTATCAATACATCTTGTGAATCACATTAATACAGTATAATTTATCTACTCTATGCTATTTTTGGAGCTATTTTGGTAAAATTCTTTAGCCAATTCTATACAATCTGTTACCACTGTCTTCAGACGCCATACTCTGAGATCAATTTAAGATTTTTAAGCATCTGATGTGTAAGTTCTTCACTTATCTTCTCTTTGTGGATTAGATTTGGATTAATTATTGAAATGACTGCGATTCCATATAATATGCATATATAATTCCACATGGTCATTCTAACGAACAGAAAAATATAAATTGCAATCTTTAATCGGAGTCCCCATAGCCTGCAATTTTAGAAAATCATTTTTATTTTTAATATTTAATACATTAATTAATATTCTATTTACAAAATAATCATTTATTCATTTTCCTTACCCTTTATCCTTTCGGGTCGGGGTTGAAGGTCGACAATCATGAACCTCCATTCACTTCTATCCGCCACAAAATTCTGGATTACGGCCAGAGATACACCCATTCGGCTGCACAACTCTTCTATGTGCGATCTTCACGTCTTCCTGGGTCTCCAACTCGGTCTACTGCGGTTAGGTTGAGACAAATAGACTCATCGCGGGAGTCTATTTGTAGTCCTTCACAGCACATGTCCGAACCACCGCAACTGTGATTTCTCGACTTTTTGAAGTAGCGGTTCAACGTTTAGAGATTCCCTAATGACTGAGTTTCTGATTCTTTCGATTCTTCTAACCCCAGCCACCTTTCTCAAAAATCTCATATCGGCAGGTTGCACCCGAGAATGCACTCTTTCGGTCATTACCCATAGTTCATGACCATAAATGAGGGTTGGTACATAGTGCGGGCCAATCTCGCCTAGCCTTCAATTGGTCGGGTCGGATCGAGTTAGCGGTAGTACAGCTCAAATTCTTGTTACAGTTTGATCGCGATTTTCAGTCATTTATTACAATAATGGTATAGTACGCAGGTTTCAAAAAAATAAATTTTGATTTTATTTTAACAAAACATAAACAAATAAACATACAAATGATTTGCAATTAATGATGAGTTTCGACAATTTCACAGTTTGACTTTTAGCTAATGAACTCTTTACAGATGCGGTGGACTCGCATGAGGTAATAGACACTCAAAGGTCAGTCTTGCCGGCATTCTTATAGTGAGATGGATGAGTCGCCGAAACGGTAGTTACCGCTTGGACTGGAGTTGAGTTTTGTTCACTTGTTGGCACAATTTCGCGTCAATAGTAGAAGTCTTTTTTGAAAACACTTTCACATAGAGTCAGTTTGTGACCCAATTTTGATCTGTCGAGCGCCATGATTTCTTCTCGTTCGGCTCTTATAAACAGCGAAGGCGTTGTTCTGGTAGTGAAAGCTTGCCGTCGAATCACTCTTGAGAGCCATCTTATTAGTAAAATCAATCTGCGAATGGGTTAACATTTAGCCATCTGTGCTGAAGAGTATTTTACTCCCACTGCAGGTGTGCTCTGATTATCAGTCTTCTTTGTCTGATGCAATTTCTTCTAGAGGTTTCTGACTTTGAATGTCTCATTAAAACAATAATTATACAGTTCTGTTATAATTTATGACTATAACAAGACTTAAAGGAATAGCTATAAGTCAGACATTAAAACTGTGGCACAATATGCTTACAATATTATACCTGACTATTACGCTAAATTTTTGAGCTAAAAACAATTTTTTAAATTTTTATTTTATTCCAAATTTTGTTTTACTTTATTTATTGTTAAATATAAGTAAGGTAAAACCAGGCCCATAGTAGTAAGCCTTGAGCCTGGGCCTGGTCTAGGCCATAATTTTTAACCTGAGCTTGGGCCGCGTTAAATTCTGTGAGCCTCGGCCTGGGCCTGAAGGCCCGCAAATCTCCTAGAGCTTGGCCTCGAGCGTAGGCCAGCCTCAGGGTGGCCTGCCCTGGGTCTCAGCTCATTTCTAATTATAGTTCACTTTTCATTCAAAATATTTTGCATGATTTCAGTTGAATTGATCTTTGATTAGTCGGATAAAAAAATCTGTCAATATAAAAGGTGACTAAGCAATGATCAATTCAAGTAAAATCATACAAAATATTTTGTCCCTGTAACATCTTAAATGAAAAGTCAATTCGAATAATAATAAATATTTGGACCACCCGTCCACCTAAATTAGGTAATAAAGCTTTTAGGAAACTACATATACCTCCAAAAATCCTTCCAAAAAACCCATCACCTCGTTGATATCTAGCACCAACGAAACCTGGCAAACCTCCAACTTGATTTCAATAATATGAAGTGTATGGATTATTCATTTTTTGTTCTATTAATAATGTAGTCGTCTTTTATTAACTCTTGCGAAAATGTAAAACTATAATGCTTCTTCCAAACTCAAGCGGCATAAGCTGTCCTATATCATTTTTTATAACTATTTCAATATTCTGAAACTCTATAGTCATTACTGAAATTGTGTTCTTGAAATTAAATGCTTATCTGGATCAGTTTCAATATTTAATTATTCATCATCTTCAACTATTCTTTCGTATTGATTAGATTTTAAAATTCCTAATAGAATCAATCTCTCCTTTATCAAATCCAAACATTTGTGATAGGATTTCGGACATTTCAGGAAGAACAAAAGCCTTATCAATTCTACCAAATACACAAGTAATTTTTCTATTGTGTTCGTCTAATTCAAATTTTGGATGTTTTGGTAGAGATACATAAGCCTTTTTAATAAAATTAAGATTTTTGCGTTGAATATTAGTATCTAAATTAGGCAAAGCCAAAGAATGTTTAGGATTTGGATCTAATTCTGCTCTTAAATCAGAAATTGTTCTAAAATATTTAGATTTTATTTCATCCATAGCTAAACCCATTTGCATATTTAAGATCTCAATTAACTTCTCTATATTATCATAACGTCCTATCAATAACTTCATGCTAACATAATCTTTTTTAAATGCTACATTAAAATAATGTAATTTTAGGTATTTAATAATTATTTAAGGTAATCGTATTCAGAAACATCATACCAACTTCGGGTATAACTTATTGCAGCTAAGCCAACTTTCCAATCTCCTGATAATTTTATTCGAGAAGCTAATTTAGTAGTACAATTGGCAACTGTATTATTATATTGATCGTTTACAACATTAGATGATAACGTAAGGTAAAATTCATCCATTTTTGTTATATTTAACGAAACGATGGAGTTTTTATTAACTTATAGGTTTATACACAAATTTTTTATTCTTGATCTTACACCTTTGTATTGACTAGCTTTATTAATTTTAATAGCTTTGTGTTTAGGTTTTATATCTTTTACAACTTGCATTTTTTCATCTTCATTAATTAGAGGCTTGTAATATAACTGTTTCTTAGTATATACCTTAAACCAATTTTTAGATTTTCACGATCTAGATGGACCAACTATTTTGTTTTTAATCTTTTACAACCAATTACTTTTATCAATTATAAATTATATATATCTTCATCATAACCCACGAATTAAATGTATCAGGATAATTCAACCATTCAACATAATATTGCTTTTTACCATCTATTCTTCTACTCTTAAGAATCTTTTCAACTCTATAAACATTTTCTTTCACTTTGTGAATCTGTTCAGGATATAATCTATAAAACAATTTTTTTTACCGAGGACCTGAAAAATAAGATAAAATATATATTGAACACATTAAAGATCACTATAACGTTATTATTAATATAAGAGGATATATTGGTCGCAATTATTTCTGCGAACCCTGTCATATAAGATACAATAGTCTATTTGATCATACATGTCCTAATAGTTGCAAGTCCTGCTACTCCAACTGCAATAATAAAATAAAAACTAAAATAATATGCAGTGATTGTCTCCGTGATTTTAAAGGGGACGATTGCTACGAGAAACATTTAACATCAAAGCTCTGTAAATACGTATTAAAATGCAGCAAATGTGGCGTGGAGATGAATCATCGTGAACATAAAGTTCACCAATGTGGTATGTATAAATATAAAAAATGTGGAGTCTATTCTGAAGAACAGCCACATCAATGTTTTGTTAGTCCTAGAGATAAGAAAAAACTAATAAATGAGGATAATATAAACAGAATTATAGTAGCTTATGATATTGAAGCAGAACAAAAACCTTAGAGCATAGGCCTATTTTGTTAGTTTATAAAACTAAGTATGATTATTGCAAGGATAACTTAGATAAAAATTACAAATGCCAAATTTGTTATATAGATGAACCCAGTTTTTATTTTTGATATGAATGTATAACAAAATTTAATGATTATCTATTTGAAAAATTAGCTAAAAGGGCTGAGTTATCTAAATCATTAGTATACGCCTTTGCTCATAATGCCCGTGGGTATGATGCTCAGCTTATTTTAGGAGAACTATATAATTGTAATTATGAAAATAGGAAAGTAATTATGCGCGGTAGAAAGATATTATTGATTCAGTGTAGAAATGTTAAGATGTTAGATAGCTTAAATTATTTTTTACCACTTTTATCTGAAGTACCTAAGGTTTTTGGGTTAGATGTAGATATTAAAAAAGGTGATTTCCCTCACTTAGTTAATAAACCATTAAATTATAATTATGTGGGCCTATTACCCGGTATGGAATTTTTTTGTACAGAGTATATGCCCTTTGAGCGTAGTGTACTTTTTAAAAACTGGCATTAATCTCAACTGCATATAACCAATTATAATTTTAAAGAGGAATTAATTAATTACTGTAAAAATGATGTAGATATATTATTAAATAGCATACTGAAATTTAGGCACCTATTTAAAAAAATTACAAAATTAGATCCAATTACTAGAACTTTTACATTAGCCTCTATTGGATTAGAAGTTTTTAAAGCAGATATGATAGGTTTGTATGAAATATCCATAAAACCTGTAAAAGGATATTCTGTTAAAAATCATTCAAAAATAGCAGATTGTTGGTTAGATTGGATTCAGAAAAGACTAAATAGACAGCTTAAAAAAGAATATTGATTAGGTAAATATTATGCAGATGGTTTTGATCCAGTTACCAATACAGTCTATGAGTTTCTAGATTGTAAATGGCACGGGTGTCCATGTAGTTATAAAGATAATCGAGATGATTATATTATAAGCAAATGTAAACAAACCCCAAATGAGAATCATTCAGAAATATTAGAAAAATTATAATATTATAAAAATGATAAAGAAAAAGATTTAAAAGTAGAATATATATGGGAATGTGAGTTTAATAAACAAAAATCTAATTATAATTATGTGAGAAAATATATCAATCAGCGCTATCAATATTACGATTCAATTGAAAATTTAAGTCATCTTATGATAAAATAGTCTTTTATAGGGGTCGTACAAATAATATACAGTTTTACAAGGAAACATCAGATGATGAAGAAATAAAGTATTTAGATGTAAGTAGTTTATACCCGTATGTATTTACGAATTTTGCTTATCCTATAGGACAGCCTAATGTTATTAGGGAAAATTTTGATTACACACTAAAAGATTATTTTGGCTTTATTAAATGTAAGATTACCGCTCCCCGAAACTTATATCTTCCGGAATTACCTGTAGTTGTCAATAAGAAACTTACTTTTCCTTTATGTAAAACCTGTGCTAAAAATAAAACCCCTTTATGTGTTTGCAAGGATAGGTCACTTGTAGGAACTTGGACAATAGTTGAGGTTTTTGAAGCAATTAAAAGCGGTTATGTCATTAACAAGATTTATGAAATTTTAGATTATAACAAGCCTGAAACAAATAAATTTAAAAATATATAGATATGTTTTTAAAGATTAAACAAGAAGCTAGTGGTTGGCCCTCCTGGTGTGATTCTGTAGAAAAACAGGACGAATATATTAGATTATATTGTAATATATTTCATATATTACTACCCCCTGTCATTCACCCAGGGCTATGACGCATTGATCCTCATTTATACTAGACTCACCATAGCATTACATTAGCATATACTCATATCTTAATTAGGAACTAGTTTCATATTCTAGAATTGACTTCTTTTAACAATAATGCGTGGCCTCACCATTTGACTGGCCAGAGCAGATTGGATTTGCACTCTATATAATCATAGAAGTTAGTTCATATTCTTAGGCCTTCAAGGGCACAGTCGGCCTCAAGCCATGTAAACTGTTATCTAATGTATTTATGAGTAGAGCCTATAATACTAATAGCGCGGCATAGCGTCGTATATATAGGCCTATAGTTGATTACAATAAAAGTGAACCTATATTTACTACAGCTACAATGTAGATACAGAACTAAGCATCACTGCATAAATTGGGCATATCTGATCTGGTTATATGCTTCCGGTGTAGTTGTTATCCAAAGCTTCTAGAATATTCCACGCTCGCTTTGAGCATGCTCCGAGACGGCGCACTATTGCCAATTGAGGGGATAAAAGCGATGCGCTTGGCGCAACGCGAGGATTCTCTTGGCGAGACCCAAGAAAGGACCGTTGTCTTAGAGCTACTAGTTGTGTCCTAACAATACTTTGATGGTTAAAGGAAACTCTGCCCATTTAAACTGATAAATTACAAGTTAATTTCTAAGTGTATTCTCTATTATAAGTTACTATTTGATTAATAAAGTGATTGTTACTTTAAACTACAATTCAGACTACAAGTTATTTTAAGTGATATAAATTAAGTTTTCAACCAACAACAGAGTAACCAAAACAATCCAGAGGCCATAAACGAAGACGAAGCCTAAAGTCAGCCGAGGAATCACAAAGACTATTCACAGACGGCGACAATTGGAGCAGGAGTTCCTCACAGTCATTGCACAGGATCTAAAGAGCATATTTGAACAGGTTAGTAATCTTTACTTTACACAGTGTAGGGCCTTAAGCCCTATGCTTTAAGACACGAATACTCAACTCAGGTAAAGGCCGAGAGGTCCTTCTATGACTGGTAAGCAGATATAAGAAGCCGTTTCGGTGCCTTATAGTCCGCCCCCTGCCACTTAACATCATAAACTGGTCATAGGTGGATGGGTGGTCCAAACACAAAGTCAACACCTAAGTAAAGAAAACATCTCAATATTATGAAAAAGAAGGTATTATGTTAGGTAATGCTTCAATTAAGAAAAACCCAAGCGTAGATTTATTGCTAAGATTATGCTTAATAGTTGTTGGGGTAAATTTGCTCAAAGACCAAACTTGCCTCAGACTGATATTATCACATCCTGTGATGAATATTGGGTTATAACTGAGGATACTAAAAAGGATCTTAAATCAACACTAATGGTTAATGAAAATACAATGGTTGTTACTTGGCAATATGTTAAAGATACATATGCTAAAGTTAAAAAATATAATTTAGCAGTAGCCAGCCATGTAACAACTTATGCCCGCTTAGAGTTATTATATATTATGCAAAATATTGAGGCTATACGTCCTCATAGTTTATTTTTATCATGACACAGATTCAGTAATATTTTTCAGAAAGTTGATTGACCCCGAAATAGAATGCGGGGACTTCTTAGGTCAGTTGACAGACGAAATCAAATCAAATTACGGATCTAATGCGAAATGTCAAAAATTTGTTTCGTTAGGTCCTAAGAATTACGGCTATAAAATTCTTAAAGAAAATGGCGAAATTAAGTCTTAAATTAAATGTAAAGGTATATCCCAAGTAAATAAAGCTCTAGATATTCTAAATTTTAAAAAGATAATAGAATTAGCCTTATCATATTTAGACGGAAATTCAGAAGAAATAAAAATACCTCAAAGACAGTTTGTAATAAATAATCATTCACAGATTTTTACAAGATACATGGAAAAAACCTTTAGAACTGTCAGTGAAAAAAGAACTATAGATGGTAATATCACTTTACCATATGGGTATTACGCTGCTAGATTAAGCGTCACTAGTGGCAAAAATGGGGTTGACGCTCCTAAATACTGTTAGATAAAACGTCACTGACAGCTAAGAAATGGAATTGACGTCCATAAATTGTATATAAACACTATATAAGAAGTAATATACAATAAAAAATATGTAGACCCTACAGGTCTAGTGAAGTGATTGGTTTTCCCTATGACATAATTGGTTTTTGCCAATTAAGAGATTTGTTGTTCCTATGACGTAATTGGTTTTCCTTATGACGTAATCGGGAGTTCCTTACTACTTAAGACCACGCCCTCTTATTGGCCACGCCTAAATAGATCACGGCTACTTTTAGACGACGCCTACTTTATGCCACGCCTTTTAGACCACGGTTTCTATTGGCTCTGCCTTCTTTTAGGCCACGCCTACTATTGGCTCCGCCTTTTTCACCTGGAAGGGCCAGTCATCTACTTAAGGGGTTTAGATTTTATGAGGGTCCAAATTTGTCCCATAATATATCAAAAGACAAGAAGATCAGACTGTTAATATTATCAGTATTAAACTAACAAGATTCATTCTCTTTTATAGTCTATAAAATATATAAAATAACTAAATTTTCATTCAATTTCTATAAAATCTGCTGAGAATCCCAGTATTGCTTATAGTTTTGTGAATTAATAATCAGAATTACGGAAATTGTTTAAACATTATTACATCAATCAATAGTATTCAATAGCATATCCACTGCAGGAGTAGTCAATTTGTAAACACCGCTACTATTCATCCGTTACTGTATTCTATGCCAAACCAAAACACATGCTTTTGTTTATACAATTTCTGCACAAATAAACTGTTTTAGAATTGAATCCAATGTCCGTTCCGTTGTTTAATGACATAACTCATGTCATCTTTGATTTGGACGGACTATTGATAGACACCGAAACCTGTTATACAATAGCGACCAATAATGTGACCAAAAAATATGGCAAAGAGTTTACGTGGGATTTGAAGTCCAGACTAATGGGTTTGAGTCCTAAAGAGAGCTCTCGTTTGGCCATAACTGAACTCAACCTCCCTTTGGATGAAAACCAATATTTGGCACTAATTCACGAAGAATTCTCTGTCGCTATCGAAGACATTGAACTAATGCCCGGATCTGAAGAGTTGGTCAAACACTTATACCAACACAACATTCCTATGGCTATCGCCACGGGTTCGGACACACAATCGTTTGCCACTAAAACCCAAAGATTTAAGCAATTTTTCAAACAAAACAATTACTTCAATCACTTTGTTTTGGCCGGAGATGACCCGCACGTGAAGAGAGGAAAGCCATGGCCTGACGTCTTCATCGAAGCCATGAAAAGATTCGATACAAATGTCAAACCGGAAAATGTTTTGGTGTGTATTCGTGTATACAATCAGTCGTTTATAATATATTTAATAGAGATTTAAATTAAAACTAAATAATTGATTGATTGCAGGTCTTTGAGGACAGTCCTGTCGGTGAGTCGTCTAGAGATAGAATGCTGTCATTGATCAGCACATGATTTGCCTATTTTGACACTATTTAAACAGTGTTCGCAAACTTTAAGACTGCGATGCGTTTCCTAACATATTAGAGGGCAGGTATAGGGCTATAATTTAGCCCACAATAATGCAATATAATCACTAAAACTCGCATGTGCTATTATACCCCAACCCCAACTCGCATGTGCTATTATACCCCAACCTCAACTCGCATGTGCTATTATACCCCAACACCAACTCGCATGTGCTATTATACCCCAACCCCAAAAACGCCATTAACTAAAAATTAAGATGCAATGTAAACCTCCAAGATTTTGAACGACCCGAACACTACACCCCTCTTCCTATGGTAACAAATTATCCGAATTAAGCCCTAAGTATTTGAGCCTTTATTAGTAGCGATTCAATAGTATGAATTAGGGATGGGCAATGGGGGATATAGCTAAAATACCCCCTGTCTCCACAAAATAACCAAAATACCACCACTCCTGTGATGAAGAAAAAACACGCAATTTGAGGTATCCCCTGCCCGAAGGCGCCGTATTTGAAATATTCTGTGTAATTCTGTCTAAATTCTTAAAATAATAACACAATTTTGTCAAATTCTATTAAATTACATCATTTTTAGTAAAATTCTGCAAGAATTTGACGATTGCAAAATACCCCACCCTATACCCCCTGACTTTTCGACATTGCGCATCCCTACACATCCATACTGACTTGATTATTTGTTCGAAAGAATAATAAGCCAATGAATTGTTGCTAATTTATATAGGAGTTAGGGCTGCTTTGGCCGCACACATGCATTGCGTTTGGGTTCCCGACTCCCGAACAGATGTGAGTCAAGAAAATGCAACTCTTGTTCTGAAATCTCTGGAAGAGTTTAAACCTGAACTTTTTGGTTGGCCTGTATTTGCCGATACGACCCAATAATTATGATTTATATGTTTGATTTATAAAGTCTTCATCATTTAAAAAGGGCCACTTAGTGCTACCTTTATATTAAGTCCATATAATTGTCACAAATAGTTTCATTGAAACCTTTACAGTAATTGTCATATATTT
>JAQFXN010003068.1:0-11520 GCA_034693365.1 Liacarus xylariae | reverse complement strand
TAACTCATTATTAATGTATTAAGAATTTTATGAAATTAAAATTATAACAATTTATTAAATATCTATTCAATTAAAAACATTATTACTGATCAATATATGGACAAAGCAGTAAAGGCGTTCCTCCATGGATAAAAATAAAAAATCGTAGGTTTATATCCAACAATTTTCATTTTATGCTCTGGTTGCAAAACCTGTCTCTGCCGAGCTTGGCTGTCCCCCTGAATAAGATTCTTTGATGAAACTTTATTTATTTTAGAATTAAAATTGTCTCAAACGCATTCAATTCTTGTAATTATTTACTATTTATTGGAAATAATTATTGAATCATCTGTTCATTTACTTAAAGATTTACTTATTATAAGAAATATAGAATTATGACACAAATTAGACAAACAAGTCATCAATGCTTTTGTAAACATGCCTTACATATAAGTGTCATTTAAAGGACTGAAAAATTATTATAGTTTTAATTATCTAATGAATGCTAATTTTAAAAATACAGAACAGTTTTTAAATTATACATAAAAGACATTGAATAAATAATAAACAGTATATCACCCTCTCTAATTCTGAAAGCAGGATTGATTATTTATTAGACTCTAATTATAAGAAGGAGTAGGTATTTAGGTATTTAGAAATATTATGCTAATTCATAAACTTAACAAAGTTTAAACGAAATGAAATTTATATACGGAGAACAATCGGCAATAATGAAAACAATGCCCAAACAGATCAATCTTATTAAAAATTAAAATAATCATCGATTGTTCTACACTTTAATTACACATTCTGTTTAATTGATTTTTTCTAAATGCCATTCTTCGAGTGTATTTCTAAATGTTAATTATATTTGTTCATGGATAATATATGTCAATCAAACTAAATTTTGTTTATTTTATTTAAATGGAATAATTTATCCTAACTGTTAGCCGTATTCATTTTAATAGTGGTAATTCATTTAAATGAATAAAATATATTCTAGATTGTATAATTTAATGTAAACATTGATATTTATTATTTAGTTATTTATTAGAATAATTAGCTCTAATAACTGTCTTTTCTCTACTCCTCTTTCATCTCTAACCAGTGAACTGGTGAATTTTAAGCATGAAGATTGTAGCAATTTTATTAATAGATAATTAATAAAATATCATATCAATTATTAAAAAATTGACATTTTATTACAATTAGACAAGCATGCCAATACCGACGATATTGACGATCACTAATTGTGTTAACTATAACAATTTTATATAAATATACAAAATATCAAAAAACATTTATATAAAAACATAACCGCTTTTAGAGAATTTAGTATTAATCTTTATTAATATATTTATTATTATTTAAATAGTATCAGACTAAATTTTAAGTATAATCTAGATATATTTTAATAGAATTTGTCAACTTACTTATCTAATTTGTTTGCGCCGGCATCAAAAAATATCTTGTTGCCCAGGGTAGCGAAAAACAAAATGAGCAAGTATAGTACTTTGTTGTTTATATTAATACAGTTCATAATTATATCCATTTTTAGCACATTAGAATAGTTTAGATTCTTATTAATAGAAAAAACAATGTTTCTAATTATTCTCTAATGAAAAACACAATTAGCATTTTGTTTTTAATAATATTAAATAAAATAATGTTATTATTATTATTATTATTAAGAATAGAATATTAAGAATTGTATAAATAATACATAATATTCTATAGGAATTAAAATTTTAATTTTATTCTTATTATTAATAATAATTAAATCCATATTCGTGTGCATTGTTTCAGCGATAGTTTAGATAGCATTGTGTTTATATATTTCCATAATCACTACAAAGCACAGTGAATATACAGTTCCCCTATTGAACTGTCAGCAGCACCACTACTACGGTTTAATACTAAAAGCTATGACTTGCACAGCACAGCACACACACAACAACACAGATAGCAGAATCAGAATATGAGAATTAGCAATTTCCATTTAAATTACTGTAGACGATAGAATCAGTTTATTATTGTTGTGCTGGTGTGTGTGTGTGTGTGTGTGTCTGACCCGGCATAGCACAGCACATTTTTGTACACACATTCTCTCATTCTATTCGCTCACTCCCAGTGTCTTGTCTTATGTGTGTATATCTGTGTGTATGTTGTGATGTATCACATTCTGTATTTATACACAATGTTCTAACAGCACATCCATAGCATAGCATAGTATACTATATTCCATATGCAGTAGTCATAGTCCCCCTCACAGTTCAAGTCAGTCGAGTTTCACACATATATAACGTGGAGTTTTAGGTATAGATTTTTAAAAACTTGGGGTTTAGATCACCCCATAGAACACAATGCTCTAAAGACATATATGTGTGTATGTGTATGTGTGTGCGTGTGTCTGTGTGTCTGTGCTCTGTTCCAATGTGTTGGACCAAAAATCGATGACATATACAGAGTTGAGAGCACACACACATACAGAATCCAATATAGAGAATATAAAGAGCAAAAAAGTCTTTCTCTATCTTTTCTCGAGTTCACATACAGTATATATGTATATAACTGCACACATACCACACACAGCACAGTAGGCAATGCACTACTCCCTAAACTGTATCTCAAGCAGCGTTTTGTGAAATGCTTCACAGCATCACTATTTTCGGAACCGATTCTGTGCACCCGGAATAGTGGCTGCACTGCACACATGCATATAAACGCAGCGCATAGACAGCCAATGGAAATAAGTGTAGAATTTTTTTTAATACTTCTCTTCTGTTAATAAATTTTTTGTGTTTTGTTTTTTTCATATTATTTTTTTATATTCGCTTTATTTAATGACAAACATATATAAATGTAGAGAATTGTGACATTTTCTTCTTATTTTGTGTTTTTGTATTTAATTAAAGAATATTCTGTAATGTAATTAATATGTATTACATTAATATTCTTATACATTCACTTTTTATTCTATTTACAAAATAATTTTCTATATAATGGCAAAAAAATTAGAATTTTAAACTATTGAATACTCTGCTCTATCCCTTCACCTCCATTCCTGTGCCTAACTTGCACTTCAATTTCAAGATCCAAAGCACTTTAACAGACGAGTGAATATTTGCTGTCCTTCTTATTACATATTTTATTCTTATATTATTTTGAAATTTATGCTATAATTCAAAGATAAGATGCAGAATAAATCTGAATAATATGCTGGATTAGATAGACTGTAGCAACCAATATTCTTCCACTCCTACGCTAATTCTCCCACTCACTTGTTTTGAGTTAGCTCACAATCAAGATCACAATATTAGAGCAGATGGAATTTTTACCTAGCTAATAATTATAAAATTTTACTGATTTTATTCTGTCCTGCATATTAATTATTTTATTTTGAAATATGGAGATAAAGAAAATCTTCTTTTTTTTATGATTTATAACTAAAAAACTAATTGCAAACGAGTGAATGTGAAATTAATAAACTTATAAATAGATTTAACAATATTTTATTTAATATTAAAAAGAATTCGATAAAAGTAATACACTTTTAATTATCATTAATCATTACTTCCACCTATACCCCCCCCTTGACTCGGCCGACATTTGCTACCCCTGATCTATGGACAGGAATATGAATTATCGAGAATTCACAATTTAAAACCTTCGAACCTATGGTGGATTATTTATTGCTATTGTACAGTAAATAATATAAAAGGTGAATATGAAAGTGAATTAAATAACAAATTCTCGATTAAACTATTTGACAGTCTTTTACTAACGTAAGCGTAGTTTAGGGGGGGGGGGGAATAGCCAAACCCTCCTTTCTTTTATCGAAAATTTTACAACAATCAAATATATAATTAAATAAAAAATCTGTAAATAACACAAATGTGTAAATGATCTACACCAGCGGTGTTCATTTTATTTGCCGCGTTTAAAAGTTTCAATAAATTAGGCAATGTAACTTATTTTCAATGAATTATCACAATTATATAGTATGAAATATTAATAAAAATCGTTGCTCATAAACAATATTATTTACCTAGAAATTAGAGTTTATTCCTTGAGTTGAGTTAAATTAGAGTTGAATTATTGAATCTTTCTTAAGTGATAGAGAGTCTACTTTACTTTACACTTTAAATGAATCTATTGTTTCACTTTTATCCATTCAATTAATTTTTTAAACTCCTTTACTTATAAAGAGTACAATAATTTGTGAATCACTGCACGTTCTACTTATCTTTTTTTAAAGATTATAAATTATCATTCTATTTATATATTTTGGTGATGCGCGCATCACCAAATGAGCGTCGCTGATCTACACTTTACGAAAATAGAAATCAATAAGTTCTCATATAAATGTTACAAATGTTTTAATTATATTCGTTGTGTTTTCAATTCGAATGGCAATTATTCTTTGCAAAGATATTTGTCAAGACTTGATGAAATAAATAAAAAGGAAAAAGTTAGTAGACTAAATTTGCTTCTATTTTATAATAATTGGTATTTTCATTCATAAATTTAATAATTTCAATGCAAGTTATTTCATGCCATAATTGTAAAATCATTTTTTTAAGAGCTCTATTATTTTTGTTTTGTTATATTATAAATGTTTTATTAAGCATTCTAAAACAATAGGTTTTCAATTTCACGTGAAATTGTTTAGATTTAACAAATATGAGAAGGACAGAAACAAAATGTAAAATTGCTTCAAAAGCTCAACTATGTGTTTGCTTGTGCTTTAACTTGTAGTATGATTGAATTATACATTCATGAGATTTATTAAGGAATTTAAATATTTAACTAATACTAAACTTTAAAGTTGTTTATAAGTTTACAAATTCATTGATAAATCTATTGAACTTATCGATATTATTGTAAAATCATACTACAAGTTGAAGCAGAAGTAAACACACGTAGTTAAGCAACTATACATTTGGTTACTGTCTGTTACTTATAGAAAATAAATATATAAAAGGCGTGACAGAAAATATTGTATTTTTATTTCAATTTTATAAATACTGTAATAATCATATTGTGAAGCATTTGATTTTATTTTAATAGGGAAGTATTTTTTTATTAAAAGTAAGCTAGAGAAAATTGGCATATTATTCGATTCAGCATAAAATCTTATATAAGAATTGAAAAAATTAACTGATTATGGCGCATTCTTTTATACAAAATAAAGGGGTAAGAATGTGTTATGTTTCGTGATTTTGTTAAAAGAAAGATTACATTTGAAATAAATAAAATATGAACTTTATCAATTTTAAGCAATCTTTATTTATCAATGATTTACTGTCTTTACTCATATGGTATTTTATAGTATTATCGAAATATCAGTATTAATAATAGATTATTTTATATTATTCTATTTGAATGAAAATTGAATGAAAATATTGAAAAATGTTTGACACAAACAAATTTTTTAATAATTGAATACTTTATGAAAAATGAATAATACTATAAAATATTAATTGAGTCAGGATTGTAAAATATGGGCAAATAAAGATTGATTAAAATTGATAAAGTTCATATTATACTAATTTCTAAAGTAATCTGTCTTTTAACAAATGTTGAAATATATCACAATTTTACCCCATTTATTTTGTATGGAGGCGACATAGGCAGCTATGTTTTCAATTATTATATAAAATTCCATGCTCAATCAAATGATATAAGTCATTTTTTGATAGCTTACTTGTAATAAAAATACTTCCCTACTTAGTTTTGATTCAAAATATGTAATTAGAAAGAAAAATAAAATTAAATTCTAAACAAATTATTGCTTTCATTAACTATAAATAAATTATATGGTCGAGGGATTTACAAACTGACACTATTGCGGACAGATAAGGCGAAAATAATCAATAAGGGGTACTTTCATCTTATTTATTCAAGAATTTGATGATTAAGCTCCCTGTACTCCCCTGTCCAAAATTTGGCAAAATTTATGACGTCACATGCCCGAATACCCCCCCCCTTGGTTTCGCCAAAATAAAATACCTCCCCTCTGAAATTTCTTCCTCTCTTCATCCCTGTTTCTTAATGAAACAAAAAATTTCACTAAATTTTCGTTGATTCATTCTGGATATATTATTAAGTATTAGATTCTATGTATTCGAATATGCCCTTTAAATGTGCTCTCTCTCTCTCTCTCTCTCTCTCTCTCTCCTCTCTCCTCTCTTGAACACTAGTTCGCATTAAACATCACTTACATTATATCTCTATAGAATATAATTCGTGGAACAGAATATCAAAATACAATTCTAAAAGTATTTGTGAAAAGCAAATCCGATCCAATGTTTGAATCAACTAGATTAGCATCTGGTATTCTATAGTTTAAACAAACTCCATTGTCTTTCGCTTCCTTCTATACAGTAGTGGCAGAATATTTTGAATTTTTTATGGAATTGTATTCTCTTTTCTATTATCTGTTTTTGTTGTGTAAGATATATCTGTCGGAAGTTTTCCAAATTGAACTGTCAGTTAACCAGAAATAAAATCTTCTGACAAATAGTATAATACTCTTCTGTTATTGTGTTTTAGAACAGTGCTATACAGTGGAGAAACATTTTAAACTGAACGGAGAAAAAGTTTATTTTTACTCATTAGCTTTCAGCTTTTATGTTTGATTAAAAAGTGACCGATTGCTAAGATATTAATTTAATGAACATATAGTCATTCATAGAAAGTCATTGTATCAAATTGTTTATTTTGCATTATTTGATAGTAATGTTAATATTTCGGTTAAAGATTAATCTAATATAAAACTCAAAGCTAATGAGTAAAATAAACTTTTTCTCCCGGTCCAGTTTAAAATGATTCTCCACTGTATATAATAATTAATATAATATTTTTTGGTATTAATTTTTACATTTATATTAGTAACTAGAAAGAATCTTTTCTAATTTTCATTTCACTAGATTTAAATGTCTGAGTTTACTGTATTAATTATTCAGAAATATTATTTTTAAATAATACAAACTCTGCTTTTATAATAAATTTCTTAGAAAGTCATTGTATCAGTTTTTTTATTTTGAATTATGTGATATTAATGTTATTCTTTCGGTTAAAGATTAGTCTAATATAAAACTCAAATCTAATGAGTAAGAATCAAGCATTTGTCCGTCCAGTTTAAAATGATTCTCCACTGTAAGTAGTATACACTGTTTAAAAAGTATCATTTGATTTAGAATTAAATATTTTAAAATGCTCAAATGTTTGTTGACGACCCATAAGCACAAGAGGGACAGTTATAATTTCCAACAGTTATAAACATGAAAACTGGAAACTTATAGGCATTCATATAGTAGGAGATTTTAAAATTGATTGATTCATCAATATTTTAAATATTTTCACAATTTTAACTCATAATGGGTGGAAATTTCCATTAAGAAATTATTTCGGTATAGGCTTTTTGTGAGGTACCTATCATAAAATAGAAATGTATATAGTTTACCTAAAAAAATAGCTGTTTATTTTAACAAATCAATATTATGTTGAATAAATAATAAAATTTTCAACTTAATTTAATAGTAAATAACCCATCAAACATTTTTTTAAATGACTTTTTCTGGTTTTTTTTGTGCTGCCACACTTAAATAAATTGCAAACATTTGTTTTTCAATTAATTAATTCAATTGTACAGTATTTTGCATTCAATTCTTCTGCAATAAAATTTTAAATGCAATGATGCAAAAGAAATCTATTTAGAAGTTATTTTTCGATTTTAATTTTACTTAAAAATTATTCTAATTTAAATTAAATCTTAAGTATGCAGTTTTATTTAAATTGCATACAAATTTATATAGTCTATATCAATAGAATAATAAATTGGGCCAATACAATACTTAAATCCAGTTTAACGTAGCTCATTTAACCGAATAGGAATTGTATATAATTTATATATTTGTAAATCATGTAAATTACAGAGCTTCATCTATCTGGCAATAATCAAGATCACATTTGCCTGATTATTGAGGTGATTCATTACTGAATTCAGCATTTAATCTTTTAGAAATATTACTGACTTTTCAATTGATCAATTGGATCAGCTCTATAGTAGGGATGAACGTTTTTTAAAATGTGTTACCCTTTCCTTCCTTTATGTTCAACCCTTTCTTTGATGCAAAACATTTTCACAACCCTTGCAAACCAATACTTCACTTAAAGTTGAGTATTTCAATAATTTAATGATTGTAAAAATTTACTTAAAACAATATAAATCATAGTTTGTATGAATTAACAGTAATTTGTTGAGATTTTCGGATCATGTCTTGAGCTGATGTCTTAAATCGATTACAAGGATTAAGAGACTCTTAAACGAAGTGTTGAAAACACCTCTACTCTAAAGATTATAAGATCATTTTCAGACATTTTTGAATCAATTTTTATTTTCACGCATGAGCAACAATAAACTTATTGTATCTTAAAATGTTTGCTCACAATTTATCTCAGCTTTAAAAGTTATAAGTATTCTTAGACGCAACACATGCCTTTACAAATGCATATACAGTACCGGTATTTACAAAAAAGTATCATGGAAAGATTTTTCATTTTCTGGTATATACAAAAGTTGGGATGGGCAACGACATCAAAGTAAAGGGGTATAGGGGTACCCTTTCAATGGTAAAATTCTTCGTCACAGGGGAGTATTTTGGCTATACCCTACCCCAATTGTCCACCCCTATACAAAAGTGTTTTATAATACAACATCAGGCTATAAGCTATTCATTAAATGCTTACAACAGTTTCCACATCATTGCTATTCTGCAACAATATATATAATAAATCCAGTGAACAGAATATTCGCTTCAGTTTTTAATATTGACTTTAGTATACACACTATACACTATGCTGTATATACACTATTCTCATTCAGCTAGGGGACGTACAAATAGTACGTACGCATGTGATAGAGGAGGGGAGGTCAAGCGAAAACACAAAAGTATACGATTCGAAGGGCAGGGGATAGTGAAAGTTACACGTACTGAATATTGAATGAAAATTTTAATGAAAAGTATTTAGAAAAGGATTAAAATTTTTGAGTTTGGAATCATTTATTTTAATCCTCAAAACAAAGTAAAATATTTCAGTTTCATTCTATAAGTATTAGTGATTGTAATGTTTAATATTTATAATTGCATTTTAAATTACGATAATATTAATGGATAACAAATTAAAACCAATCTATCTCTTCTACTGTGACATTACCAGGAGTAGCCAAGGTCGGCGGATGCAGGAGGTATAGGGGAAGACTTATTTTGAGGAATTTTTTTCAAAAAGTCAGTGGGCATAAAAATTTTCAAAATATGAAAAATGCATAGATTAGATAAGATGAAAACAAAATTGTTTGCCTGAAGCGCAAAAAGTCAGGAGGGTATTTCGCAAAATTTTTGATTTAGGCAATACCTCTCCTGGGATATACTTGTCATTTCGTTTAGTAAATTTTTTGATTAAAAAGATGTATTTAATCAATGACTTGAACTAATGGTTAATGTTTATATTAAAGAATAGTTGTAATATTTTAGAGGGGAGGGGTAGTCAAGCCTTAGTGTACGTACGAATCCATTATTTTGTACGAGTGCGTACAAGGGGGTGGAGGGGTCTAGTTTTCGCGATTTTACGTTACGTACTATTTGTACACCCCCTACCACTCCCATTGGTATTGTAATTAAATTAAAAATTTTTGCACAAATGGTTTTTTTCTTCTATCAATACAGTTATACTGTAGAATAAAATCGATGAATAAAATACATTTAGACACTATTTTCAGTCTAAGTAACTTATATACAAATATTAAATAATTAAAGTGTTCTTAAGATTAATAACAGAAAAAAATATTTGCATTTCATGAAAGAGTGCAATAATACACTGTATATGCAGTTGTCATCC
This sequence comes from Liacarus xylariae, assembly GCA_034693365.1. NCBI lineage: Eukaryota > Metazoa > Arthropoda > Arachnida > Sarcoptiformes > Liacaridae > Liacarus > Liacarus xylariae. The sequence continues at coordinate 1,638 of JAQFXN010003068.1, read as the reverse complement.
ATCATCTCAGCATCCATCATGTCAGAATCAATTCAGTAGACATGTTCTGCAACCTATTATTGAATATTTATTTATTAAATATATCTTGTTTAGTTAACAGTAATAAAAAGCGCATAGTTTAAAAATAGATCAATAGAAAATGCTAATTAGTTGAAATACAAGTACAGATATTTATCCCCAAATAAGTCCAGTTCCCCCCTATAAACATCATGTGACATAACTGTAGCAATTTTTTATTAACTATTTTTCTGTACATTTATTCAATAATTTTAAAAATTGTGTTCATAATTGGCCTTAACTCGATTGAACAAAAATTAAGTCTCAGTTATTAAATAAATATACATAAAAATAATAAATAAAGTAACAAAATTTTTTTAAGAAGTTGTGCTACAGTTGTGTCGCATGATGTTTATAGGGGGGAATTTTGGGGAACTGGACTTTTGTTGGGGATAAATACCTTATAAGAAATATTCCAAATGATTCAAAAATAAAGATATAGGTTAAGTATATGTCCATAGATTTGATTTTGATTTGATGGTTGGCAACTAATTTACATAGGCTCTTTATTCATTCCTTTTTGTGATTGAGCACTCTACATTCCCAAATTAAGATCGATAAACTCTACTGGACATCCATATACCTTTAGTCTGGATTTAACGATATCATTTGAAAAACATTACTATTTATTGTCTAATTCTAATGGATAATATTTAAAGAGTATATTGGCATGTGCAGACCACAGTTGAATGCCTGAATAGTCAAATTTAGTGGAATTAACAATAATAAAAATATTTTGATTATCCTCCAATGTTTATTGTCTGGTTGCCTGGAGTTAATTTACCAAACACATTATCTTAATAAAATAATATTGTTATATTTTAAAAATAAAATATTTGACTTATTCGCAGAGACACTAATAGACACACCTCTACTCTAATGAATAATTTTATTCACATTACTAATAGACATGAATCCAATTACTGGTAATGAATACAAAAATTAAATTCACGTAACAAAAGCATAAGAAACAAGAAGAAAATTCTATATTATATTTAAATGTATTTTATATTTAAATTACATCAATAGTTGACCCGAATTTTAATACATTTGATATATAATTAAAGAAATAGAGTAATATATTTGCGGTTAATAATAAGTTTGTTAATTAATCAAGGTATCATGTTTTTCAAAATACTGTATATATAATCAGAATCAAATAATTAACAGAGTTTTACTGTATTTATACTAAACAGCATTAATAGCTAATTATAAATATGTAAATTAAATTCCTACTTGTGACATTTAAAAATAACTCAATTAATAACTAAATATTTAGGAATTCTAAAAATAAACTTGATTTATTAGGTAAAATTTTATTACGCTCAAATCCGATTGATAACATGTACCAGATTATAAGATGCAGTAATAGAAAACATTATGTTTAAATAAAAATAACGTACTCTCATTCTCATATATATTGAGACTATGTTTGAATGCTTTCAATTCAATGTCATTAGCATTATATCTAATAGAATTATTAAAAGCAGAGCTTATCACAGCATTACCCACCAGTAGATGCCATAACTGAAAAGCATTCCTTTTGAAACTCACTACCGAAACAGAACTAATTTATGCCAT
>JAQFXN010003067.1:0-11520 GCA_034693365.1 Liacarus xylariae | reverse complement strand
TATGCCTACCTTTTAGTCAAATATTAATAATTGAATAAATATTTTTAACATTATGATGCACATTTGAATTCTACAACAATGCAAGTAACAAACAAGCGAAAAAAAGAGCCACAGGGAATTGTACCCACGGGGAATCGTCCCACAGAGAATTATACCCGGAGAATTGTCGTGATACTCATTAACTTTTTCTTACTACATGTTCAAAATAATGTCACAGATAGAGACATATCTTATCAATAAGTTGTCAACACACTTCTCCATATAATGTTTGGCAAGCTTTGTTATATAGTACAATTAAAATTTCTATTATATATTTTATCCTATTTAATCAAAATTAATATTTTACATTATTTTTATATTTAAATTTAATAAATTATATTTTGATGAAAATAAAAGTATATGTGCATTGGGGAGAAGAAATGAAGTATGAATAGGACTGTAAAGCATTAACTCCAATGCATTGTGTTATTTATTTAACAATTAATTTGACCAGTATAAATGAAATTCTTTAGAATTGATCAGAAATAATTTAAAATAATATATAATTAAACTTTTTCTCATTTCATAATAATCTAAATGTTAATAACTAACACAATGCATAGGATTTAATGCTTTACAGTCTTAATGATACTTCCATTCCTCTCCCCAAATGCGCATATAATAAAATAACGAAATAAAAAGAAAATATCAACGAATATATTATGATCAAATTAAATTATTGAGCAATAAAGGGGAACCTTGGAATAGCCTGGTGAAAAATTTCGAACCAGTTCAACTTTTAACATAATACAGTTTTCTAAATGAATTTATAATTTATTTCATTGAATCAACAATTTTATGCAAATTCATGTTTTGAAAATATTAATGCAAATTCCAACATAAATAGTGCACAAACAACAACTTTACATCTTATACTAAAATATTTTTATTCATATCTTTGAATGTGATTTCGATTCAATAGACAAAAAATTAAAATTTCTTGAGATGTCTATAAAAGTACATTTTATTTGTTCGATGAGATATAGGCTAATAAATGGAAACATTTTAAAATATTCATTCAATGGATAGAAGATTTTTATTTCTCCTCCAAAAATAAATTCCTTTCAGTCAATAACTTTATAAATACTTTATTTTTACTCTCGAATTGATTCCTTTAGGCAAAAGTCTTTGGGGACTAAGAATCATATAATCGCATCAAATAATTATTTCATAACCTCTCGAAAGAAAAAAAAACATTTATAGCAAAGGCTTTGATGAATCCTTTTGGAAAAGGCATTGGCATATCTCGAAAGCTGCCCAAACAGAAAAAATGCTGCTTTTCTTTTGACTCTTCTCTCTTTTCTTTTCCTATAGGCGAAACCTTTATTTCCTTTCCATTCCTCTACAGTACTCTAGGCTTTTAATATCGTATAATTCATTGGGCCGTTATATATATCTGGTGTTGCATTGATTGCAGTGATGGACACATTTATCCTTTTGTTGGCGATTACACAGATGTTGCGATTCAGTTCGCTCTACACTGTCCTCACTATTCTCGCCATTGCCTTACAATACGTGAAACGCAAACTAAATAAATTGTTTTTTGAGTCCAATCTGTTATTGAGCATTAAGTATAAGATCACAAAACCCGCAGAAAAAACTACTTTTTTCTCTCTATTTTGGATTTTAGTGTTTCAGACAACAGCAAAATACTGAGTCATTCAGTGTGGAAGGAGAGGGAGATAGTTGTCTCGTGTCATCTTTCGCCAGAGTTAAACACCCTCTCCTTATTTCACAAACATACTTCAACTTAATTATATCTAACATTATTAACAGGGGTAGTCTGTGAAAAGGGTGGTATAGCCTAAATTTTAGATTTTGCAAAATAGCACCTGAATTTCTTGCCAGCAGACTTTAAATTTCTATTTTGATCTTACTCCCCCTTTGAATTTTTCATATTTAGAAATTTACATACCCCTTGATTTTTTTGAGAAGATTTTCTCAAAATACCCCTACCTATGCCTCAGGAATCGGCCGACCTTGGCTACCCCTGTCTAACATGTAGTCATTTCGAAATTGCACCTTGTACTGAAGTCTAAATGTGGGGAATGTGTTTTCTAAACTTGACAAAGAACTCACAAATAATAAACTTGGTTGCATAAAAAAAACTGATAATTTTTTTAAAAAAAAATTACCAGGGATTAATCAAATGTCACACTCATTGATTAGTAGTGATGAGCACAGGCCCGAAAACCACGGGCCTGGACATCATCAAATTCTGTGAGCCTCAGCCTGAGCCCAGCTTCATGGCCTCTGCTCACCTCTATTGATTAGTATTCATCTCTAATCTATTCCTTCCAAGTGTTAAAATTTTCATCATGTTTATTAATAATTAAATTATTATTAATCAAAATCTAATGAAATCCCATAAGTGTTCTCTTTATTCTGTAAATATTGTTTACCATTTGTCTTAATTTGTGCATGTTTACATCCACATTTCACCATCATCAAAAATTAAAATCTTTCAAGTTAAAAAAGTGCCCTTTTGACATTTCTTGTCACTAATTTTTTCTCTCCTATAAAACAGAAACAGTTTTTTCAAAATTAGAAAATTTTATTAAATTCTATTAAATCTTTTCAAATACTTATAACAAGACATTAAACAGTTGGAAGTGTTGTTAAAATTAATGATTTTTCAATATTATATATCCCTTATTGATGTGAAAATATTGATAGAATAATAGTCGACGTGATTTTGAGCTTCCGCTTCACTGGAAAGAGAAAAACCTATTTGTTCTTCACTATTGCCTAATATTTTCAATTTAATAATATATATATCTCCCTTTCCCTCCCCCCCTCTCTCTCTCTCGTAATCATCAAAAGTTTTTATAAGTCTGTGTAAGTAGTTCTCAATGTTTTTATATTTTGTAGCGAATGAAAAAAACCTAAAAACAAACTTGAAGAAAACAAATAAAAAACTATTAACTATTTATTTCAATTGAGCTCTACATTAGTTCCATAATAATAAAAGTTTCAAAAATCCATTTATTTTTATGAATTTTAGTGCGTTTTTTGTTTTTGCGCGCGAAGTAAAACATAAATGTCATTAATTTTTATGTTTCAACAGAAAAAAAATATTTTCGGATTCATTATAAGAAATGAAACATTTATTTTATAAATTATATTGTCGTCGCCATTGAACCTGTTTTAAAATCTATTGGAGTTACACAATATTCGGCGCACATAAACAAATTGTCGGGTTATAGTCAGATACTGATGCGGAAATGCTTACTACGAAAGGTTAGAATCACTACCTGTCTTAGTTTCAAGAAATTTAGATACTTCTTAATGCAGAATCTTTTTTTTCTTTAATTCTAATTCGTGTTTATTAGGAATAATTCATGTAATTTATATCATCATGCAAAAATTTTGAACTAAAAACAATATTCTACAACCATGTTGAACAATAATAATCTTATAATATTTTTAGTGAGATTACATATAATTTTTGTGTTACTCTCTTGACAAAAGAGTCTTTTGCCGATAAACTGATATCTATTAAATTATTTGCTAATTAAGTAATTTAGTATTGATTAAATAACATGATACGTGATCTATTATATCTGGAGATGTCCAAAGACCACAAAGTGAGATGAGTATTGGGTTCTGATATGAGCCTCAAATTCAAGTAGTAGAATCTAGATGGGTGGATATTTTGCAATCGTCAAATTCTTGCAGAATTTAATAGAAAATGGTGTGATTTAACAGAATTTCTATTAATTTTGCAAGAATTTGACAAAATTCAGACAAATTTTGATGAATTCTGTAAGAATTTTACAAACTTTGGCCAAATTTAGCAAGATTTGACAAAATTCTGTTATTTTTCATAGAATTTAGTACAGAATTTCACAGAATATTGCAAAAACGACGTCTTCGGCGCCGTTTTATCAACATTTTTTTAGGGAAGGAGTATTAAAAATTGTTTTATTTTTCCCTCATCACAGAGGGAGGGGTTGTGGTCACTTTTGAGACAGGGATAGATTTGGCTATACCCACCATTAGCCATCTATTACAGTAGTTATCTCTAATCTTACAAGTTAGAAGCTTGAATTTGTGACCTACTCTCCCAAATACACTCTTACAATCAGTTGGATATATTTTGTTCAACTGAAATCATTGATAAAATTATCGTAGATAATTAAAAATTAGTAAACTGTTTGTAATATATTTTTAGTTAAAGCACTTAATTTTTCTGCCTGGAACTGCTCACCGATTTTTAAAATTTGACCTTCCCTGAGACGATCTGCACTACTTATACTATAATACAGTATTATTCTTGTTACAAGTTGTCAGTTTTCAATTCAAAAATAGTTTCACAATTTTTAATCATGTTAAATTCTGATTTTATTCTACACATTTTCAATTGCAATAGCAGATGATATAGCAATATAAGAGAGTTATTGTAATTGTTTTCACTAAAAAAATTCGTTTAATAAAGACTTTTAGAAATATTGTTGTTTATGTCAAATAAAAAATGTCATTAATCGCTATAATCGACAAACAATTTCATTTCACTTCTGTCATCGAAGTGTTTGCAAACAATTCCGCCGAAATCAATGTCACAATAAATCATTTCATAACAAAGTTTTTCACTTTTGCATTGACTTTCATTCAAACAATTTTTGACATATTCTCGAGTGTCGTTCAGAAATATATTACTGAATTGAAGTTTAATATATATTTATATACGTGTTTACAAATAAATGGAAATTGTCATGTTGATAATTGCTTTAATATAAATTTTAAAGATATATACCAATAATCCTCTGATTCCAGACATAACTATGTAATTAAAATAGTTTACCCCTAACTAGTAATATAAAAGGATATTTTGTGTAATAAAAATTAACTTTATTAGTTATTGTTCAAATAACCCTAGGTTATTGTATATAATATTTGCAAGATATATATAAAATAGGGGTATCCAAGGGGTATGCCTTGAATACCCCTTGATCGTTTTGCGCTGCTGTCAATAAATTTTTGTTTTTTCTTACTCCTTTCGCAATTTATATTTTTTTGTGTTTTACATACCCCACCTAACATTTTTAAAATGTTACAAAATAACCAAATATACCCCTTGACTCATCCGACTTTGACCACCCCTGTTGTGAAATAATTTTAAAAATTAAAATTATTTAGTTATCTAGAATTAAATAAAGTAAAAATTTAGGAAAAGTTTTAAATTAAAACTTTAACTAAAAAAAAAAAATTTAAAAAAAATTAAAAAAGTAGAGGTAAGCTAAGAAATAGTCCTGCGTATTCTTGCTTATTCAATATTTATGAATTTTAAATTCTAATAAGTATTTTTATTTCCAAAAATCATTTAATTATTTGCTGGTTTTAATTGAATTCTAAATTATTGATAAGAATAAAATTAACTTACTTTGTATTAAAATTTTAAATTATCATCTTTTGAGATATTTTTTATTAACTTAAAATATAAATTCTTTATATAAACTTTTAGCCGTAGTCTAAGTAAATAAAATTAAAAATTAAAAATTCATGCAATTTTATTGTTTTTTCGATTTTATAAATTAAATTATCAAAAATTCAACGAATGGTTAATATTTTAAATAATAATCTACATTTTCTTAAAAATATTTCCTTTTTATATACTATTCTGACAGATTTGACGTCATATTTTATAAATAGTTTTGTATAAAAGCATATTGCGTTACAACATTATTATAGGTTTGTCAGCATAAAAAGGTACATGATGGTGATTATTGAAAAAGATGTAAGTGAATGGAGTCTCTTTAAAAGATTATATATCATTTTAAGGCAAATATGAAACAAAATTTAGCAAAGACGATTTAAAAATTATTAATGCTTAATTTTGCACTCTCACTGCAAATCATATCACGCTCATATTTATTATTCAAAAAAAGACATTTACTAATTCACTTGTCATAAATACGAATGAATCTGTAATACCCTTTTCTAAAAAAACCAGAGACCCACAGGATTTGAGACAGGGCTGAGTAAATTTTCCAACATAGGGGGAAGGGTTCAGGGGGTCTAGCGATACAAAATGGACATTGAAAGCCTAAAAACTTGTTTAAACACAATGTCTAAAAACAATGATTAAAATGATACAATTTAACTTAATTTAGCAATGTACAATTATTTAAAGCATATTATAGTCGAATATTCTGAGATTCAGTTTGTATTTAACAACAAAATTTTTCCTAAACAATGGCTCCCAACACGCCATTTCTGCAAAATTTAGTGAAGCTTACCAGTCTGATTTGCTAAAATTATTTGGATGGAGGATTCCTTAAAACAGATCACTAGACCTCCCTGGGTCTCCCTGTCATCTAAGCTCTAAGATGGAGATAAAAATAGTCTCATTTTATAACTTATCATATTTATGTATTTCGGATTCGGGCAGATGAAGTTTTAAAAATCGGCTGGCATTCCGGGCAGAAAAAATTAAAAACTTTAGATGAAATGATATTATTATTCATTTGGCAATCTTAGCAAATAATTATGATACAAATTAACACTTAATTATTAGTCATTTAATTAATAATTCAATTTTTTCCTTGAAGTCTCCGTTGAAATACATTATCATTTCTATTGTTAATCTATCAGAATTTAACTAATATTTCCAGAAAAATGCCCAGGTTGAACTGCTCGCGCTTCAGTCAGATATGCCTCTGATATCAGTCATATAGCTATCAATTATATTATTAATGTTAATAATATGCTATTAATTTTAATTCCTTAATACGTATTCATATCAATACATTAAGAAATTAAATTTATTAGTTTACCTTTTTCTCTAACTTTAATAATTGTATTTATGAATAATTTTTCCAAATCATTACAGTCAGAAGTTTTCTCTATAAAGTCTTAAACGATTAACAGTTAAGATTTCAGTGAAATTTCAAACAGAGATTTCTCTTCACCCCATAAAGCAATAAATTGGAAAACTTAGTTATAAACAACAGTTTTTAATTTCGGCGTTATCATCGAGAATATACTTTTAAAAGATAAACCATATGAGATTGAAATATGGTTCCATGTGAAATAATATGCCATTTAATAACCTCTTTCTGATGATATTGGTCAAAATCGAAAATTCGATATTCAAAAATTTTATTTCAATTGTATTCTCGAGTATAACGCCGAAATTCAAAGCTGTTGGTTATAAATAGTCAACTAGACTAAATTAATAGAACAAAACTTAACATAATTTAAGCAAACTAAAATTAACTTAATCTATTTACCTTGCTTAACTTAATTCAATTTGTGGAATTTTTATGAATAAATTATATCACTATAAGTCTATAAAGTTGTATAATCTGTGTAACAGAATAATTACTAATTCTTCAAATGAGGAACATTATGTTCATTTGAGAATCGACCTGTTCACATGTTCACAAGCATTAAGATATGACTTAGTAATGCGTTGGTTTCTCATTATAACATAATGTTTCTCAAATGTTTGTGAGAATATATATCATTGTTGAGTGTTTGTGTGAGAACATAGTTTGATTCAATATTTAAAATTATATCTTTTAAATAATGATTAGTACTGAATATTGATATTTAAACATATGGCGACACAAACACTTCAGTTAATCTCTGCATTCATGTAATCAATTCTTACAAATATATGCAACGAAATACATAGAATTATATACATTGTATAATGAATAAAATAAATAAAACGTATTACAAGTCATTAATGAGTATATAAATCCCTTCAATAATTTTGTGTCATCTCATCAATGAATGAATGGAAGAAGAAAGTGATTAACTTAGATCTTAGGCTTGTATATAGTGGTCAAAACGACATTTATTTGATGGCTTATGACGTAAATGTAGAGCAATGAACAAATTAAAGAATAAAAATCATAAATATTTATACAATTCTATAATATAATACTGTAGTTCTTAAAAAATTTAAATTCATTTATAAGTATTGCGAACAAACACTATAAGAGTTACAAAACTCTTAACACTTCTAGTCGTTTGAGTCAAACAAAAATAAGAATAAATGAGACAAAGATTATTCATATTATTTAATGACTGATAAGAAAAGGCATGATTTCTTATCTAAAGTAATCCAAATAATGCAGACCTAATACGTTGTGCACTGTGTTCGACGTCTATGCTGTCAATGATAACAGGATTTATGACAATCCAAAGAATGGACACTTCAATAGAATATAAGAAATAGTGGAATGTGTGCATCAAAAGTACATCTGGAAAATGTGATGCGGGTCTGCATTACACCCAACAAAAGCTTATAATAAAAGCTCTTTTTGGGAGACATTGCAAGAAATGGATGTAAAAATGGGTTTCCAAACAAAAAACTGGTCGATAGACACAACTCTCACATGAATTGAAACCATTGTATACGTTATAAATGTATATCAAGTGGTTTTCTTTTTGTTTTCTACTTACGAATCAAAATATTTATGTTTTTGATTTCTTTAATAAATGTTTTCAATTTTTTTTATTTTGTTATCAAATGTTTTAACAAATTATATCATTTTAATTCAATTTTTTATGAATTCTTTGTATTCTAGAATTATAGCGTTTAAGACATAAAGAATTTTATGTGATTTGAAGTTAGAAATTGTTTGATTCCATATATGATTTATATATGAATTGAATTTATATTTATATATAATTATTTGTTGCTTCGAATAATTTATTGAAGAATATTAAATAAAAGAATTGAATCAAACGATTAAAGCTATGCCTATTCGACCAATTATTTCAGTCGAATGATTAATGATTTTCATGAATTCAATTCAAGACATATCAGTCTTACACTAAGAATCATACAAATGGTCGACAGAACACCGAAAGCCTGAATAACAGAAATTGCATTTATAGTTCAGATGAATACTCTCTTCAAACGGCATATCATTCTTGCATTACTGCAAAACTGTGTTTAATTGGATCGAATCAATCGTAACGTTTTTCAGCTCATTAAACATCAATAAATATATAGAACTATAGAACATATTCCGCATTTTTGCGGACGTTTAACAATGAATTACTAGTTCTGTGAGACCTATATATTCTGTTGATTGGTCTGAGAATTCATTTCTTGTTAAGGATTATAGATTCTTATGTTCACTACATTTACGAAAAACGAGCGAAATATTGTATTTCATGATTCAATACAATATTCTATTGTATCCAAAACTGAAACAGACTTTGTTTGACCACATTTTCATGACATTTTCGAGACTTTGAATAGATTTTCAGTAGAAAAGAAATTTCTTTAATAAATTTGGATAAACTTTTACAGATTAACCATTCGTTCATTTTGTCAATAGTTTACTCAAACAAATCAATGTATATATAATTAACTATACTTTCTATTACAACGATTCAAAAACAATAATCACTTAATTCTATCTATAGATAAAATAATTTTTTAGAATATCTTCTCAATTCAGTTATTTTTAAATCAAATATTTTGTATTTATTGTTATATTAGAAAATTGTTTGAATAAATAGCTAGAATTTAATACATTTGTATTTGTTTAAACAAAAAACAAAAAAACCCCGAAAACACTTCGAATAATAAGCAAAGCTTTTATTTATGTATTTATTTATTGTTTGACAAAAGTTTAGGCGAATATAATAAAAATATTAAAATATGAGAAAATGATTGAAATTATGTGACGCGAGTCTGAAATGAATTATAAATGAGAACTTTGGCTGTTCGGCCATCAACTGCTTGTCAACTGTATGTGAAAAGAAAGTAAAAGTTCTCTTTTCATCAGAATTGACTATAACTTTGGCCATACTTTAGTATAGAGTATTGCGTTGACACCTGTCAAACAACTCAAAAGTGGTAAACTTCTAACTCTACTCTCTGTAGTCAAGTTTAGCGGCAGGAGATCTGCCAATGATTATACGGACCACAACGGGATAATAAAGGCTGAATCCCAGGCAAAGGTGTGACCATTTCTTTATCGTGTTTTTATTTTATTCTTCCAGAGAGACAATACACTGGTGTCTACTTTTGGAGTAGAACTAAAGCCAGAACTCATTACAGTACAACCAATACTTTGTATGTTATGTACAAAAAAATGAACAGAGAAACTCACTTTAATTCCATTTCTTAAATACCTGTTTTATTATCTTTTTATATATGTAGCGTTGTTAAATTACCGTAATTTAAAAAATCGACCGTAAATTACGCGGAATTTACGCTAAATTACAATTTTGAGTGTAAATTATAAATTTATTGAAAAATCACTCATAAGATAATACATTTAGTTAAATATCCATTAATTCTAAATCAATATAAGCAATATCGCATTAATTTTCACTTTCACTATAATAAAAATCAGAATATTTTTTAGATATTTTAAAGTTTTGAGATCTAGAATACGGCTGAATGGTGATCATTGATGAACTTTTCGACTTATTTATTTAATAGCCTATTTCTATCTTTTCAGTTAATTCTTAAATATTTTTGAAATATTAATAAAATTTCACAAAAATTACATTTTGTTTAATTAAAACATTTATTCATGAAAAAACATGATTTTGAAATCTGAATTTCATTCAAAATTTACGCTAAATTGTAATTTATAAACTAAAATTTATAAATTACTGTAATTTACGTAAATTAAGGTAATTTACACTACTAACGCTATATATATATACAGTATATGGAATTAAATTCTAACAGCGGTTATAGAGATTTTAATTGATATTAAAATAACTGCAAATAAGGAAGTATAGTTTAGTTGAAGAAATTCACAAATTATTTCAAAAATAAGTAAAACTTCATTGAATTAATTAAATTAACCAAATTAGAGAAGGCTTTGAATTAGATATGTATTATATAAGAAAAGTCAAAAATATTGTTCATATTTTGGTTGTATTTAAATAAACTTAATAAATTTGTTGTTATTAATAATAACTTATTATTCACTCATTTAGTAATTCAATTTCACAATATTTAATCACTTAATTAACACTTATGCTGTTCTCATATCTTAAAACGCTTCATTAGAACTCTTGCGTTCTCATTTTAAGTTTTAAAACAGTTTAGATGTCCAAAGCTGATCACAGCCCTACCCGCCAGCAGAGGTCATAACTGAACAGCATTCCTTTTGAAACTCATTGCCGAAACAGAACTAATTTATGCCATAAATAGTATGTGTAGATTCAAAAGGAATGCTGTTCAGTTATTGCATGTACTGGTGTGATCAGCTCTGTAGATGTCAATATGTGATTAAATTGATTATTTCTATTAACTATCGATAATAATGTAATCATACAAAAATATGCCTGTTTACTTATAAATAATGCGATTATCGATTTCGATTTGTAATCTTAAAACCGTTTTAAAACACTTTGTGTTCTCATTTAATGCCATCAAAACGGTTTTAAGAAAAAGTTTGAAACGTTTTAAAACAAGAAAGTTTTAATCCGTTTTCAGTGCTCTCATTAGAGTTTTAAAACCGTTTTATTTTGAAACACATATCTTAAAAC
>JAQFXN010003066.1:0-11520 GCA_034693365.1 Liacarus xylariae | reverse complement strand
CAGTCAACAACTAATTCTCTCTCATATTTACTATAGTTAATCTCAAACGTCTTATGAAGGAATTTATTCACATATATATATATATATATTGCAATAAATTAAATGAAAAATAAATTAATCTAAAATAACATAAGAATAAAGAAACAATTGATTAAACACTTAATTCAATTGATTAAATGAATCGAATATTTAAATGAATCTTCTTTTCTCTTATTAATCTTTGATTATGTAAATCGATTCAGAGATTTAAATTGAATTCTCAATCATTCAATTAGTGGACTGAATTCTGAAGTGAATATTTTGGAAAAACCGAAAGTTTTATTTTCAATCAGATTATTCACACTTTCCTTAATCCGAGACATCCATTTGAATAATTGTGTTTCTATACAAATCATTTGTTTCTGTAATTAAATCGATTTAAATTACAATTTAATCTATTATTTATTTAATACATTTAAATGATTACAATCAGAGCATAAATTCATTGTTAGTAATGAGCACTTTGGGTGTCTTAGTCTTTGTACTCCAGTCGTATGGAATCGATTCCAGTTTCAGTACGGATACATCGTTTGGTTCAGTTTTGTTTTCATCAATTGATTCAATGATTCAAATAGATTAGTGCCATAAATGTTAGAAATAACCACAAATACCTTAAACACTGAAACTGTGGTAAGGGTTGACAAAATTCTCTTTTCAATGGCTTTATTTGGTCGAAACGATAGCATTGATTCAAATGATGTGATTCATTGAGTGCATTCAAGTTGGCCACCGATTGCCAACACTTCTCTATACGCATAGAACAGGTGTTCGTTCCGTTCGGTCCATAAGTGTCACGTAACTACACGTACACTTAATTTCAATACATTTTAGAATAAGTTTCTGGATCTCTGGTAAGCACGTGTAGATGGCATCGAAGCCATGGCTTGACAGAGAGGCGCTCGCAATCTCCAGAACTTTTACTTTAGGCAAACAGTCTTTTATACACCAAATCAGTCCGTCGTCTACTTGTGTGTCGGGAATTGCGTCCAAATCGATGTCAAACTCTTTTAGATTAGTTAACTGTGTTATAGGCGAAGACGCGGTGCATATTATCTCATTAAGCGATAGACAGATCTTTTCCACCGATTCTATTGTTTGCAACCGATTCGCATAGTGTGACAAATGAGTCAGCCTTTGGCTCTGATTCTTCGCTAAAGAGTTTAGTGCATCCATTGCCAGTTCCTTATCCAAAATCCAAATAAATAAATCCAAATTAGAAATTCTTATTTAACAAAAATAAATTAAACATTTGATTCAATCAAAACAAATACCTAAACAATAGAATAGTTTAGAAATTTTCGACAAAACTGTAACAAATTTTCCGATGACTTCGCGCTTAAAAATTATTGCCAATACGTAACTCTTCAACACATCTGAAGTGTTGGATCAGTTGTTTCAAGTATTGTTCATTCATTCTCTATTCATAGTGTGGATCGACCAACAGATGTCTAATAATAGGGCCCAAAGTCTTTCCAATTGAATTCCACTCTTCGATCACTCTTTTATTATCACTTTCGACAATAACTGCTTTTAAAGTATTGCCAAAAAAAAATCTAAAATTTCATTATTTTGTAAAACTAAACGATTATAAAATCAAAAATTGATTAACTCTTCAGTTGAAGACATTCCAAGTCCGGAAAGCTTTGCACCACTTTTTGAATAGGTTTCGAATCAATAATTGTATGACTTATATGAAGACATCTAATGTTTGGACACTTCAGTGAAATTTATTCTAAATTATTGATTCATTTCTCTTCCGTCAGTTCATAGAACCAGCCGTTGGATATATGTATCGCATCTCTTCACCTCCGGTCACGGAATTGTCTTTATTAGAGACATAAAGAGACTTTATCTGCAGACCAATTGGTGCCCAGACCTATCTGATGGACTAACAATTCTCAAATTATTGTTTGTCATCGTTTGCAAACCCTTTCGATTGATAGCTTGTCTTTGACTCCAAAATAAGAGAACAGATTATACAGAAAATAATCGTCTAGGTCTATCCTAATTTTATCCATTCCAATTGATGAGTCAATTTTTACTTTGACTACTCCGAAAGGATAAGTTTATCATCATATTAGCCACTCCCATAGGATTAGATTATCCTCACTGTAACCACCTAGCTTTTTTGTCTTTCCACACTATAATCACTCACATAAGTTTAGTCAATCCACACTTTAACTATTCTTATACTATTAGCTTATCATCACATTATCATTTACATAACTTCATCTCTCCTTAGTAATTCCCATAGGATAAGTTTATCCTCATTTAGATACACCCATAGCTTACTTCTATTTATACTTTAATTACTTTAATAGGATTAATCTATCCCCATTTTAGCTTCTTGCATTGTATTAGTTATTGCTTCCTTGAACCAATCAAATATGCTTAATCTTTCCTTAAGCCACTTACATAGGATTAGTCATTCCTTATACGATTATTCTATGTTTACTTGAACCACTCACATAAGCCTAATCTATCGTTATATAGTCTACTGTATTTCTTATGCTACGCTTTATATTAGTGTTGCCACTTCCATATCTTTATAATATCCTCACTTTAGCCACTCCCATGAGATACTTCTATTTTTACTTTAATCACATTTATAGGACTGGTATATCCTCAAATTAGCCACTTCCATATTAAGAGTCTATCGTCATATTTGCTACTCACGTAACCTTAATCTAACCTCATTTAGTCTATCGCCAATTTAGCCATTCACATAGGAATTGTCTATTCTCTACTGATTTTAGCCTTTTCTCTATAATAAGTCTATACTTATTTAGTCTATTCTCCCTATGTTCACACACATATGATTAGTATATCTTAGATTATGGAAACGAATCTATAATCTCCTTTTCTTCGAAAGCGGAGATAAAAATAGTGAGAAGTTTTAAGAACAGCATCTCATTGACTTGTTTTACAAATTTTAGCAAAATATGTGTCCTGCCCTATAGCGAGATCCGCGGACCCACTTTATACTTCATCCGTGTAGTCGCACCCGAAGTGATTTGTTTACCGAGAGCCAGCCACATTTTTTACACCGGACTGTAATTTGAAATATGACTTATGAGCTATGCAATCTCGCCCAGACACATATTCCAATAGCACTGTCTGTGTCGATCATGAGGCGTATATGAGGTCCAATCTCCCAGTGATTGCCCTAACAGACAAACAGGTGTTCAAAGCATATAAGCCTATAAAAACTTATTTTACACTCCATTAACGTTTCTAAAATAATTTTCAATCTAACTCAGAAAAGGCTAACTTTTATTTACACCAATGCGAATATCCGCCCAAAATATCCAAGCCCATAATATCCAAACCTAAGATTTCCAAAACCATAAATTTGAAGATGTGCAAGGTTGTTTAAAATATTATATGTTAATTTTGGTTTAGTTTAGATTAGTTAGGGTTAATCTAGGTTAGTTAAAGTCTAACTGTTAGTTTAGGTTAGTTTAAGTTAGGTTGGGTTATCTTAAGGTTTGGATATTTTGGAGTAGTCCCTTCCCATCGCATAGATGTGTAATAGATTCCCATGCATTGGAGGCTCCCATTCATGTGAGACTACCCCAAAATATCCAAAACCACATAATCCAAACCCTAAGAATACTTTTTAATCTTCCCTTTATTAATAACTAATTGACATTGATTTATTTTATTTCATTTTTTAAGTTAATGTTTATATTTTTTGAAATACAGGTAAAACTTGAATGTAGTTAAAAGGTTTTTAATTAAACAATAGTTATCGTTGAAGTGATTCAATATTTAGATTACAATTAGAATAGAGAATTGTGAGTCAAACCAGAATAATCTAGGGTTCAGTAAAATGAGCCAAAATGTCTATAAATTAACCTGGTGCCTTTTTTCAATGCCCACTATAAGAGACTTTGCAGCTGTAAATACAGTAACTGTTCTGAATTCCAGCGGAACTGCCGTTTGTTGGGATCGAAACAATTTATATCGTCTGACAATCTGTGCTAAACCTAGTTTTGCTTCCATTAATGCAAATCTCATTCCAATACAATTTCGAGGACCGGCACCAAAGGGCAGGTATGTGTAGGGAACTATCTTATGCCTGTTCTCTGGCATAAATCTATCAGGGTTGAATTGGAATGGGTGCTCATAGTATTCCTCCGAATGATGAATAGCATAGACAGGTATGTCAACCACTTGTCCCTTATATAGTGTGACTCCAGTGTCGGCCAATCTATAATCACTCGTTGATATTCTTTGGAGTCTAATGAGTGGCGGATAAAGACGTAGTGTTTCCGAAAGGACTGAATCTAAAAATGACAATTTGGCCAATTTTTCATAACTGATCTCTCCATTAGAATCCACTGCTGTCTGTATTTCCGCATAGAGTCTGTCCTGAATTTCCGGATGAAGTGCTAATTCATACGAACAGAATGCCAGAGTAGATGCGGTCGTCTCATATCCGGCCACAAAGAATATCCAGCCCTGAGCCATTATCTCCTCCTCTGTTAGTCGCTTATTAACCACATTAATGGATAGGATTTTTCTCGCGATTTCTAATTCATTCTCACCTAAAATGGGGATTCATTTACAATATATTAAAGAATATTTAGATTTAATTTTGTTTTTTTATGTCAATTAAATCTTCAGTAATTGTAAACTTTCTCTATCCATTCCATCTGTTTAACCCTGGATGGTCATTCTTCTACTCAGGGTACTTCTACTACTTCTTCTTACATTTGGTAGTACTCAATTCTTGTATAAGTTAAGCAGGTCTGACAAAGGTAGGGCGAGTAGGCTACTGGGTAAATTTTTTCTCGTAAGGGCAAAAAATGATATCTGTCTGGTAGATATAAAGTCAACTAACCATCGTTCACATGGTGTGCCTCATCCCTATCGTTCTCGTCGTGCAACTCATCCGTGCCTTTCTCTGCGTCCACAAGAAGTTGAATGAAGTCATTCAGATTGTTCTTACCATTCATTCTTCTATTCTTCACTATTTTTTGAGTGAGATTTAAGAAGAAGTCATTCGCCTCTTCGCCAGCGATTGATTTGATGTTAAATAAATTAAGCACAGGTACGGGTAGTAAAATAGATAGTATTCTTAGGAATGGAAACTCAAATATTTTCTTAGCATTTATTATAACTGCATTGTTTGGGTCTTTATGTGAATTGGTTTTAGTGGCGAAAGCACAGGAGGCGATCACATCTAAAGTGAAGTTCCCGTGCATGTCCTTCAGATTGATGTCTTTCCTCTCATTTGCATAAACATCCAAATGGTTGAGAAATTCAGCCAAACATTCCCTAACCATTGGATACATTTTCTTCATTTTTCCCGACGTAAAGGTCGGACTCACTATTGAACGAAGTCTTTTCCAGTCATCGCCTTTTGAATTGAATAAGTTTTGGCTTACAATCGGATGACTGACTGCCAATGTTTTGCGATCACTAAATAGATGAAAGTCTTTGACTAAAATGGTTTTAATTAAATCTGGTTCGACCACTGTTAGTGCCGGTGCTTTTCCATCGAAGACTCTATTTTAAGAATACATATTTGAATTTATTAAATACAATACATTTAAACTCTAACTTATAATTAGAGCTGAGAAAAAAAATTGCTTACAATTAAAAAAGTGAGCGCAAGTAAATTTAATGAAAAACTCTTGAGAATGCAGTTAAAAGGTTTTTAATTAAACAATAATTGTTAAGAGACTTAGTAATCACGAACTTAATTATCGACTAATTATTAAATTATCGCAGAATTAAACCATTTTAACCGCATTCTGAGACTTAATTCTCTAATTTGATGAACGCTCACTTTTTTAATTGTAAGCACTTTTTTAACAATTATTTTCTAATCTATAAGATCAAGTGCAAATCTACCCGTATAATTTGCCATATTTTCTATACCACTCCATTTCTAAAATAGGCATTGGAGTGAACAATGAATAAAACTTAGTGCCACCGAATAGCAGAGGCTTCGGCCCATTGATTCCTCTTTTGTCCCAATAATTAAATGTACATGTTAAATACCTTAAAATATCCAAATTATATAAATTAGTTTTTGATAATTTCTAGATCTCTGAGCAAAGAATAAATTTTTAAAAATATAAATTAAAATTTTTTTGTTAAAGATTTGTTCAATTACCAATATATGAGTGGAATTGCGGATAATATAGCCAGTATTGGCCACGAAATATAGTTGAATACGTCCATTCCTATAGAATCTTGTTGTTCCAATCAATTAGACTTCAATTTTTTCTTTTAATGATTAAATTAATATCCAATTTCTTATTTATAGTTTATAAGCAGATTAAGTGCATTACTTTTGCACTCATAAAAGGGGAAGAGATGTAATTGTCTTTGGGAGGATCTAACTTAATTATTAAGTAAACAAGTTAACATGTTATATTTTGTTAACAATTTTTTCAATTAGTTAATATTTAAAATATCTGATAATGATAACAAGAATGAGATATTTTTATTAATAACCTATCACATAATTTCAACAAGTTTAAGTAAAATGAAATGTTAACAATAAAAAAAATTATAAATTATTATTTTTGTGCACATATTCTTAAGTCCTGGTCCTCTACCGGGATTGTAAATTCAATAAAACCATATATGTACTCTTAAACTATTAGTGGTAGGGTAATTGCTAATTAGTAATGATTTTGAGTAAAATTCTAGCAAAATTTATCATTGTTAAATAAAAATTATTTCTGCACCCCTAATATTGACAAATTGTTAAGAATTACAAAAAAATAAAATTATGACAAACATTTACGAATTTAATTCCAAAATAGTTCCCTATATTATTCAGAAAATTTGATTGTTTCAGTTTTTGGAAATTCTGGATCTAAGTTGCAGTTTTCTTAATAAAGCTAATTTCTATTTTCACAAGTCCTCAGAGGAACTATCCATGAAATCCGATGAGTTTTGTTTTATAGCTCACATTAAAATCCCATAAAATCAACATTGTTGACTTTCATCCACCCCCCCTCCTCCTACTTCAAATACTTAAATTCTCATCTATAATTCTGGAGTTTTACATACAATTTTTACTTCTACTCTTCCAAGTTTAGTATACAATACTCAGTTATGGTAATACATACTACCAGATTTAAATGAAGTGCCCAGGGGTAAGAAGGTCTTTTCCTAAATCCCATAGAAAATACTATTATTTTTAGGAAAAATATTCTTACCTCTGGGCAATTCAGTTGAATCTGGCTGTATAATGCTTTTCTGTTATAAATAATATTGATAGATTAATCAGTATCTTACTAAAAAAGTTGAGTGCAAGTAATATCAATTTTGATGTTGATAATATAAATAAAGACAATTTTCTAAATCATTATTTATTGAATGTTTTTGTTTTTATAAAACTATACCAAAAATATAATGATAAGGAAGCCATGTGTTTGGGTAATGAGAGAGGTTAAACAACAGTGGAGAATCAGTACTTGAATATATTGTTACTGAATTAAAGCATGAGTTATATTTAGTAATTCATAAGTAGAACGAATTTAACTTGCATTAAATGTGATTGGGGAAAATAATCTAAACTGTCTACCGCAAGCATTTACTTTAGTGAATGTAGAATTCACTTTGAAAATTGTTACACATTTATCATATTATTAAGAGATGAGTTGTGTTTTAAAATAAACTTAAATTTGAGTTCAATATTCCTGTAAAAAGGATATTTCATTCATTCATACAATTTCATGAACGCCTTTTGTACCTTTCGATGTAGACGTAGTTCTCGAATGCTAATGCGTCAAGTGCTCGAGGCACTTCTTCCCACTCCTTCTAGTACGAGTGACGAGCTCATTGCTAGCATTGAATTGAGAAAAACTAAGAGCGATATTCGGTGAAAAAGTCTAAATAAATCAATATCACTAGCTGGGCTCGAACCAGCGATCCTTCGCCACAGTAAGGCGAGAACCATACCTACTGAACTACCTCCGCTGTTTACCTAACTGACTAATATTATTTAATTAAAATAATTGAAAGAAACTATATGATGATGATTGGCTATAACCAGAAACAAGAGGAACTTATAGGGGTTAAACTGCGCGCTTAAATGAGTCGGGTTTTCAAATATTATTGGAGATGAGTCTCAGACTAAAGCATTGTTGTCATAGCGATCCACACTATTCTCCAATAGTGTTCCAAATGTTGAGCGCGCAGTTTAACACCTATAAGTTCCTCATGTTTCTGGCTATAACATTTATCATTATAACATTATTTAATATGTTTTACAATAGTTGGGCACAATTTTTTCTAAATGACATTTATTTTACCACGACCATTTGTTTAAATCAAGAATTAATCTCAAAATTTATAAATCAGATTGGAAGAGGAGTGTTTGCTTTTTAATTTGACCACTTGTTCAACTACAACAACCAAAAGATAAGAGCGCGCTAAGACAATAAACATAGTCCAACGAAATAACAGTAAAAGACAGACCTTATTTGATTTAAATAATAACTATTTAATTTTATATCACAACCAAGTGTATTTGCCACTCTGACTATCCAATGGTACACCTAATGCTTCTGTGCATAGAGAGTCCACGTTTAGTAAAAGTAAACGTGCACTCTCTACGCACAGGAGCATTAGGTGTATCACGTGATAGACAGAGTGGCAAATACATTGTCACAAACTGATTGAATACTTAATCTCTGAGTTAATGCTTTACAGTTTTAACGCATAAATGTGAAACATTCTTTGCTATAAGTGCAATCATATATTGATGGTCACTCTTGTTACCCATTAATTCATATTAAGCTAGTTCAGTAGAACATTTTATTTGAAATCATTAAAGTATTGATAAAATTAATTACAAAGTAGTTGATGTTCTTAATAATATACAAAAGTCTAAATTAAGTGCAAATAGAGTACAACAAATACGCCTGATATTAAGCAATTGTCGCGACCTTCACATTTATTATATATGTAAGAAAATTTCTTCAAAAGAAGTTTGAAAACATCACACCAGAGCTCTATTTATGAAATAATGTGTTATACGCTCGTATTCACAGAACCGACTTGAGTTATAACTCCGACTCAAACCTAGAGTTAGGTATCAAACCATATTCATAAAAGTTGCTTGAACTGCTTGGACTCAATCATTCTGAGTCCTAAACATATCAGTCTCAGAAAGTATGAGTCACACCCTGTAAGTTGGCTCAACTGGATGCTAATTACTGGTCAAGCAAGTCCGAGCGCAGTCTCAGATGACCCGGGCCCAATCAAACAGAGCAAATTTAATGCTTGACTCTGAATAGAGTTTTGAGTCTGAGTTCCAACTCAGACTCAAAAGGGATTAATTTGAGTCGAAGTCTGAGTCTTGTTTGTGAATACGGCTGGTAAAGTGCTCTTTAATTGAATGAATATTAGTTATTAATTAATAATAACTTATTATGATCTGATTATATGATATGATTTAATAAAATTAATATCTGGTATTAAATATATTGATTAACAATTACTAAATAATTTCATTGAGAACCTATAAATGCATCCCGTGAAAATGCTAGGGAGTTTATTAAAGACTTAATCTACATAACTGATATTTTGTGCTGAGATCTCGGCGATGAGATTTACGCGATAAAAAGGAAAATTGATTTTAGAATGATTGACATTAATTAATATTTCCAATGTTATCTTTTTTTTAGAGGTTTCATAAGAAATTTCAAAAACTGTATTTCAAATATCATAGAATTCTTAGCAAAGTAGACACAGAAGCAAGAATTTTACTGCACTTAACAAATTAATCCTGAGTGAATTATAAATTCAAAATTAATATTAATCCAACGTAAGAGATCCAACGGTATATAACACAGGTCTGACAATTACCGTCGGTATCACTGCCGCGCTGGCCCTAACCGCAGATGAATAATTTCAGCAGCGATTTACTCGCTATTGAAAAGGGTTCCCATTGATATATTTATTGTGGGGTTAATTAATTCGTGAAGACTATAAATTCAGTTAAATTATATAATGCTACAATATTTAACCCTCAGAATTTACACCAAGGGGTTTTTCCGCACCCTAGGATTTCGTCAGATTGAATATTTCCGTCTCATTTATGGAATAAAATTGAAAAAAGTTTAAGTGTAAGTAAAAATATTTGCATTATTAGCAAATAACTAAAATAATTGGTAACCCATGAAATAGTTATTTATAGTTAAAATAAAATTTCGCTAAAATGGTCCTCAATTTATCATTAGTCAAGATCCAAACTGCTAGATTCGTACTATATACCGATCAAATAGTTTAATTAGGTGACTTTTGATTCTCTGCTAATGATAAATAAATTCAAATAAAATTCATAAAAGTTTATTAAAGATTAATGATTAAAGATATATCGTTTTTATTGGAATCTCTCCATTGGAATCTATTATTAACTCATAAATTATACATGTGTCCTAGCACATAAAGACATTTAGTGCACAAATATGTGTTCTATGTAAAAATAAATAGAATAGTACAAGAACAAATTATACGCAATAGATCCTCAGGGATTGCCAAGTTCTGAAAATGCAGTGGTGGAATGGAGTTTTTAAAATGACATAGGGATGTCCGAGCTGTGATGTCGTAATTTTGCCAAATTTTTATCCAGTATGAAAAGAGCTTTAAAATGCTAAAAATACAGAATAATCGATAAAAACTGGAATTTTGAGTAATTTTAAACATATATAAATAATAAAAAGTCATTTTTAAAACTATATTTAACAGAATTAATATTAATTGAACTTAATTTATAAAATTTTACATAAATTTTGAGCAATTTTTGGTGTCTTGTGATTCTATCGCGAACATTTCATCGCGGAGATCTCATCGCAGTTATTCCATCGCAAAACATCAGTGATGTGGAATGGTAGATCTAGTCTTGAATAAACTCCTAGCATTTTCACCGGTTGCATTTATAGATTCTCGGCGAAATTTTTTAGCCTTATTTCACTGTTTTTATTGAATTTTTTTTTTGTAAGACTTAGTTTATTTGTGCTGAGATCCTATAATGTTAATCGGTGAAAATGCTAGGTGGATTATTCAAGATTAGATCAACACTTCAACATCACTGATATTTTGCGATAAAATCACCGGAAACCAAATTTTTATTAAAAATTTCAAAGACATTTCCTATTTCGCCATATTTCTGAATTCTCTAAAACATTTATTCTATATATTTTATATTGGGTTTCTTAAAAATGTTGGTCTCTTACTTTTAAATTCTGGTGATTTGAAATTTGATCATGATACCAATGTTTTGCATTTGAAGTTCAAGATCAAAAATTTATCATGTGCAAAATAATTTTTTAATATTCGGTGAGTTCGGTCAAATTCTGTCAAAAATCAGTGAAATTGCTTCAAAATCTTATTATATATAGCTAATTATTGCTTATTTAGTTCTACCTCGTACTATCATCTCAAAAATCATAAGACATATGAAATAAAGTTGACTTTTACACCAGAACTCAAATCTTAATACAGGAA
>JAQFXN010003065.1:0-11520 GCA_034693365.1 Liacarus xylariae | reverse complement strand
ATTGAAATTGAAAAACAAATAATTCAAACACCAGTCAATTCTATTATTAATAAACTTTTGTATTATTAAATACAGTTGAAATTCTATCTGTGCCACACAGAGAACACATCGCATAAAGCAATTTAACTGGCTTTTTGGTCTTGACTTTAGATTTACTTTAAAAATAAATTCATTTTTTGAATGATGAAACACAACACAACTTTAACCCCCTTTTTTGTATAGAAGAAGGAGGCATTAGCCGATAATTTTTTCAATCTCAACATAGAATAATTTGGTGCTGAATCTAATGAACTTGGTCATTTTTTTGTTTTGCAACTTCCGCTTGAGAGACATTCTTACTTAGTTTCAAGAATATTTTTATTTCATAAAATAAAATACACAACAAAATTCAATTATTAAATATTTATACATCAAAATCACAGATTATTTGATATCATATTTATTTTAAATAATATTACTTTTGGAGTCATATTAAAAACGAATATAAAATATAGTAAATTTAAAAGTATATATTGAGTCAATAAATTGGAATTTGTTGAATAACCCAGGTGTAGCCAAGGTTGGCTGAGTCAGGAGGGGTATAGGTGGGGATTCACTTAAAGAAAAATTTCTCAACAAGTCAGGGGAGTATTTTCCAAAATCTGAAACTTAGGGGGTATTTAGACTACTGTATAAACCTGGAATAAACCTCTGATAAAGTTTAGTGATCATGTTTAAACAAATCTGACAAAATAGACAATTTCCATAAATCTTCAATTAATGGGTTAATTCGGTCAAAATCAAAATAGTCCAGATGAACATCAAATAATTTATGGAATCTAGGTCTTTTCACCTGTTCGTACTTGAAATCATATATTCTTCTCATTAACGACTTTCCGTTTCGTTTGTATTTAGTAAAATTAATAAATAACAAGTACAAGTATACAGGTAGAAGACTTATTTATCAACCAATAAAGCAGAAGTCAGCAAAATTTAAACAGAATAGTATTATACTAGGGGTGGTCAAGAATATACCCTAAATGCCTCCAGGGTTTGAGATTTTGCAAAATACCCCTCCCTTGACTATTTACGCCACAGCCAAAAAATTTCTGTTTTTACCATACTCGCTTTTGCATTTGTCATATTCTGGATTTTGGTATAACTCTCAAAATACTTCACTCTATACCCCCTTACTCGGCCGACCTTGGAGACGATATACAGTATACTCATAATAAGTTGTGAAAAATGGGAATTGAACAAAAAAACAAATTTCGAAGAACAATTTCTACTTTTCAGAATACTAAGGATTTATTACTTAAAATTTAGCAAAAAATTAACTTGCATTTTGTTGAATCCTAGAATTTGCCTCTTTATTTTGGATTACTCAGGGATGCAAAGACTTGAAAATAGTAGGAGAGGAGCAAGGAGTCCAGAGGTGGGTCCAGATAGGAATACTTCCCCTGGCAAAATTTGTGGTTAACATTACGTCTATGGACAGAATGACTGAATTCCTAAACTTTGAGCAAAGGGGGGAGAAAAACCCTAAAAATGGGAGAAAAGCCAAAATATCCCCTGACATTTTCAAGCTGGACATCCCTAGGGGAGTGGTGCAAAAATTAGATAATTTTGTGCTAAATGGAACAAAGAGGGTCTATTTCGCAGTCGTCGAATTCTTGCATAATTTGATTAAAATGACAATTTAAAAGAATTTCGAAGAATTCTGCTAGAATTTAACAGAATTTAGTCAAATTATGATGAATTCTGTAAGAATTCGGCAAAATTTGACCAAATTTAGAAGAATTTAACAAAATTCTGTTAAATATAGACAGATTTCTCAGAATATTCTCAAAAGGTGCCTTTGGCCACGCTTCCTTAAAATTGCTATGGGGGCAGATACATTGCGAGCGGCTTAAAGGGATATTGACCAAAATCACAGGGAGTATTTCGAACAGAACCGTCTTCTCCGCATCCCTGGAATTATTTAAATAATAAAAATTGGTTTAGTTTCCTTGTAAAATTAGGATAAATTCGATATTTTTGTCTTATTTGAATCAACAAGGACTGTATTTTTGTAATAATAATAGGAATAAGAAATTTTATAAATTATTACACAAGTATAACGAATTTTATTCGAAATACGAATTTATTCTAATTTTGATATATTTATCAACCATGATGATATATTAGCTGAAATTCTATGGCGTGTATATTACATCACAGGTGTAACACAGGCAATATTATGCACATTAATCAAAAGGGAATAGATCATTAAAAATTACAATTTTCATGTGATTTCAAAATTCTTTAACATTACTCAATCGGAAATTATCAACTTTTTGAAAATTATTTGAGCTTTTGCATAAAGGATGTCGAAATTTTAAAAAGTTAAATATTTACATAATTATTCAGTTTCTGAATTTCAGGATCAGGATATTATTCTTCCTCTTGGGATTTTCATGTTTAAAGAAAAACACAATGATTTACTTGTACTCTGAATTGTCTGTCTTTGTTTTGAAATTATAAATTACTTTTAATTAATAATTTCAAATTATTATACTCTAGTAATCAATAATTAATAACTATATTTTTCTCTATAAACAAAATGCTAAGTTTTTAAATTGTTATTGGATTTAGTATTGGCCACTGCTTCGTCATATGAGGGCAAAACTTCGTGGCTTTTATTTAATGTTAAATTAATAAATTGTTTATCAAAATTAGTATTATTTTGACTACTATTTGAAGTAATGTTGAAAACTATATCGTCATAAGTGGGAGGAAATGAAGAATCACTTCTCATATCAACACTGTATTGATGGCTATCATTGCAATAATTGTTCAAATTATTGATGGAATCAACTCTGGTTTGTCTTATCGTCGAAAGTGGAAAATTCTGGCCATAAATAGTCATTAGATTCTCAGACGTGAAGCACCAGTTATTCTTGAATAGGGAATAGAGAGCGCAGCAGAGAATGAGTATAATTGAGAGAATGGAACCGATTATAATCCAATATTCGGCAAAATTAGATCCAATGAAGAATATCTGTGGGTTTATCCCAATACAGAAGCGCTGGTCCACCGGTTCATAACCGCATTCCAATTTGACGAATACTATTTCAGAGCTCGTATACGAGACATAATTACCGGAACTCATTTGCAGGAAATTTGCCGGACATACACACGTCCGACGCGGCACTTGTAGGTCATTCTCGGTGTTGTAGTTATCGATTCCTAAATTCTTGAAATCAATTCCATAAAAACCGGAACATAGTTTGCAGTGTTTATTGGTTTGGCCGACAACACACTCTTTGCACCGGCCGTCGCAAATACATTCGTCCCCTAACAGTGTCTCCAATGATAGGACCAGTGCTAATGGATTCACAAATATTATAATAGCAAACAGTTTTGCAAATATTTGATTATTAATAAACATTATATTTATTACAAGAATATCATAGAAATCAAAAACAACTTTATCTCATAAAACAACTCTTAATTGTTAGATCTGTTGAAAACAGCCTTCAAAATAGCAAAATATGCTCCAAAACATATCGTTATAATTGTAATAAATTAAGTGCCTTTAAATCTTATAAATTTATCAAGTTTGTATATATTTTTACACAAATGCTTATTTGATTCAATAGTTCGTCAAATACTGAAATATTAGAACAATTAGAGAGACATTAGTTTCATTAAAACATATAATAGATATGTTTCCCCAAAAATAACTGTCGAATCAAATGATTAAATGATTGAATTTGTGAGCATTAAATGGAATATTTGGCGATAATTAAAAAATTGTATAATTTTTTGGTCAATATTTCTTTTAAGTATTAAAAACTTCTTAATTTAGAATTAAGACAGAATAGTAGCCAAAGATGTGGAGAGCAATTGATAAAACATTAGTGTTTTCGCTCATAAGACACAACCATTTAAACCTTCAATAAAAAAGTTTTGATATAAAAGAATACAATTATATGTCTATAAAAATAAATGTCTTGTAAACTATGTTCACGCAGTCTCCACTTTATTGATTAGGTTCTCAGTTCTATCGACTCCTGGATCCAAATCAATAGTGGTTTGCTGTTCCTCATCTAGTCTTTGCTGTTGTCGTTGTTCTTCTTCGAGTCGCTGCTGTCGTCTGTTTTCGACAATACGTTTTAGTAGTAATTGCTGAGCCGTTGTATGAGAAGAGGCACCGAATTTCATGGAGAGGGCGGCGCCGAAAAATACACCCAAACCGATGAACAGAAAAATCATTTTCCTGAGCTGACTGTCCCTCTCCTTAATCCTCTCATTGCTTTCACAGCCGTCGATATTATTATTATAAGTGAATCCCTGAGCGCATTGACACGACTTGTCCGCACAAACCAATTGTCTCATTTGACTCACATCGCAGTCTTCATCTATCGAACAAAAGCCATTCAATCCTTTCAATTGTTGACATTCTTGAGTGGATGTGTCGTAAATGAAGCCACGATTGCAGACACACCTGTAGTTCCATTCGTTGAAGTTTTGGCAGTGGATGTTATCGCCTGAAACAGCAATTAGTTATTTCTCATTTATTGTCTGAATTGTTAGAAATTGTCGAAAATAAATATAAAATCATTTCTTTCTGGTTTATATAAATTTATAATTCTTATAAAAGTTTTTATAATTCATTTAATTATTCCTATTTTTATATAACTTATAAATTATAAGTAAAGTAATAAAAGTTATTATAACTAATAATTCTAACATAGCTTAAAATAGACTACAATAACGACTCGGTTCAACATTTATTTATTTTTATTAAAATACTAATTATTAATATAAAAAGGTAAGTTTAAAAAAAATATTAAATAATATTAACATTTTTAAATAATGGACAGAATGAGAAACTAATTAAATTAAAACTAATTGCAGAACTAAATTGTTATCAGTAAACAAGTTATCAATTGTTTAGTTTGGCTGAAAATAATTTAAATAAATATAAATTGTATGCAAACGATTGCATCGATTTAATGGTTAGCTGTTATACCTCTGCAGTGGAAGTTATATTTGCAGTAATTGTCTTCAGAATTAAGTGCAGCCTTTCGTTGAGATTCACAGCGCCCATAGTTATGGTCATAATATTGTCCTTTAGAACATTGGACCGGAAAGCAGAACCTGTTGTCCACGACTACCCAATTGCCAGTTTTACACCTGCACTGGGATGTACTCGTGTCACACTCGGCCCCCAATTCGTCTTCACAGCCATTAATCGGGTATTTCTTGTAATCACAAGAACTCTCTAACAATGTCTGACTTATGACTATTGAACCGAAACTACATAACAGACTAATTGTTATATAAATTATTTTATTCATTATCTTTGACTTCATTAATGAGATTAATTAAATAAACTTTTGTTTCAAACGATGTTACATAATATCAGATGCGGTTAAATAACTTTAGACTTTATTCTAACTTTATATTTGTTTTTATTTTCATGACATTTGTTCAGTCCATACAAACAATAGTAATTTTAAATGAAACTGATATTCAGCTGAAACCCAAAACAGTGTCTCTGCTCTAAAAATTTGTTCAAATTTGCCATAAGCTAACACTTCAGATGTTTGAACAAATTCAATGGAAAACTTGTTTCAAACCAAAATGTTGGCCCTTTACTGAATCATCAATACTGCATGATATGCAGTGAATGCTCTGTATTTAAGCTATGGTATGTATACAACGCTCACCACAAACTGAATCAGGTGTAAAGCTTTAATAATTCTTTTAAAAACGATAAAAATTTATTAGTGCTTTCATATTCTCAA
Source organism: Liacarus xylariae (assembly GCA_034693365.1). Lineage (NCBI taxonomy): Eukaryota > Metazoa > Arthropoda > Arachnida > Sarcoptiformes > Liacaridae > Liacarus > Liacarus xylariae. The sequence continues at coordinate 5,746 of JAQFXN010003065.1, read as the reverse complement.
TGGTTAACAATAATAGTTTCAATTATTAATAATTGACTCAATTTTGTCATTTTATACTTTGAAAGAATATTCATTTGAATTCATTTATTTAATATTTGAAACAACTAATTGCTTAAAAGTTATTCAACCAGGGGTAGCCAGTGTTGGTCGAATCAGTTAGGGATATAGGGGGATGATTTGTGGAAAAATTTTCTCAAAACGTCAGGGGGAAGGGGGTGTATACAAAATTCCAAAATATTATAAGTACACAGGGTAAGTTAAAAACAAAATTTTTTTCCCTACAACGCAAAGATTCAGGTGGTATTTTGCAAAATTTTCGAGACAGAGGGTATTTAAGCTACTGTAGCACCCCACTGACTACCCCTATATTCAACACTTGAAAATTTGACAAGAACTTAGCAGAATCTGGAAATGTATTATAGAATTAGGTCAATTTTTACTGATTAGAGAAGGCACTACTATTCCAAAACTTCTTTTGTGTGTGACAGGGGGTATATCATGCGCGCTTACCTTACTTTTTAACGGATTAACTTTTTTTTCGTTAAAGTGGTTTTCCGGATTGAACCCCGCTAGACATCCCTCATCCTATCTGTTGACTTCTTGTTAAATTAGTTTTGTTAAAACTCAGTAAAGATATGCGATTTCGCAATACCTATCAGAACATCACTTGTATAAAAACTCATAAGTAGTTAAACATTCCTCACTTTTGTCTTAAGTCAAAAGGAAATTATTCCAAAATCACAAATAATTTCATCAAGCTATAATCAATTTACAGGGAACGGAATATTTCAACTCAAAATTAGCAAACTACATTTTTGAAGTCATTTATCCAAATGCTTTTTAAAATCTCTTTTTGAACCAATTAGAAAAATTTTCCCATTAAGTGGTGGAGTGGGCACTAAATTATTAAAGGTTTGACTTTTTTGGGTATCGCCTGACAAAACTTTCATATCAATTCTTGGGTTTGCATTAATTTATTCCTAGATTTTAGAATAAATTATTGTAAAAGTTTACACATATTCTCAATCAAATTAGGAAATATTCATTTCAATAAAAATTATTCTTAAATTTCATTTTCATTAATTTAAAACCAATCGCTCATTAGTTAAAAGTATTTCAATTAAAGAATTTAAAACAAATATTTAGTAATAAAATCAATAAAAATGATGTCATTTGAGAAATGTTTGGTTAAAAATACAATATTTAAGGATTGAATATAATCTCAATTTCATTACAATTAATGTAAATATACTTCATATCAAATATCTATAATAACTTAATAGTCTTGTAATCCATGGGTAAACCGATTCCAAACAATTGGCTTTACCTCTACCTCTTCGACTGCCTCTGCTCTACCTCTGCCTCCCTGTGCTCTATCTGTGCTGTAATCGACATCAATATATAATAATAATACTGTAAAACACTTATCCAATTCAGGCCAATGTGAGTTGTGATGACGTAATTGATGTAAGTGTGCCAATGGGTGAGAGGGAAGGGCGGAGAGGGTGTGTTGGAGTCGAGTGCATAACTCCTCCCAACTATTACTCATTTATTTTGGTCGCCATTTGTGCCAATTATTGTGCATTTGTATCAAACAATTTAACCCAATTAATGGACCCATACATGAGGTGATGGCCGCCAATGAACTATCTCTGCTCAACGACCCGAACATCACATATGCGTTGACCGGAAGTGAAACCATTCGCAGACACTATCAGAGTTTGTTCAGAAAGTATGAGTCGCTTAAGGAAGAACACGAATCACTGCGGAAGAGGTATTCAGACCTCTTTGGCTCTCACGGCGACTACGCCTCACAACTAGAGTTGGCTCAGAAGGGCTTCGAGGAGTGCAGACACGAGAGGAATGTGGCCATTCAGGAGAGGAATGGGCTCAAACAGCAGTGCACGGCAGCCATCAGGCAGTGGGACAAAGCCCTGCGCGAAAACAACGAACTCAAAGAACAGTTGACGAAAGTGCAACAGCAGAGGGACGAAGCCATGAAAGAGATCAATCAGGCGATGGCCGTTAGGATCAAAGCCACCAAAGATATGGCCAGACTTACAGAGGAGAGGAATGCGGCCGTTCAGGAGTACTCATTGATTATGTCGGAAAGGGATTCCGTCCATAAGGAGATCGAGAAACTACAGGAAGAACAACAGGTGCTGCAGAAGAGGGCCAAACAGATGGAGAGTGAGAAGAAGGTGTTGTTCGAAGAGACGGAAAGTCTTAAACGCGAGATATCGTCGGCGCTCTTCGACAGAGACCGAGTGCTAAAGGCTTGCAATGACTTACGCGAGAAATACGGCGATTACGTGACCGGTATTAACGACGAGGCGACCAGTCCTACATCGCCGCAGTCCAGGTCGGGCCACAACTTCTGGGGCTCGTCTTCGTCGGGAGTCTCGAGTTCTTGGGCTCACGTGATGTCCAAAAACACTAATCACGTATTGTCTGCCGCTTCGAGCAATAGTTCGGTTTCGACATTCGGTCATTCAGTGCCTCAAAACAAATTGTGCAGTAATTCACGACTCGATAACATAGATCAGGCAAACAATGAGATCGAATCCCTGCGCAAACAAGTGGAACGACTCCAGACAGACCTCATCGAAGCTCAACAGGAGGTGGAGGTCTGTAAACGTCGACGCGATTGGGCTTTCAGTGAAAGAGACAAAATAGTACTCGAAAGGGAAAGTATTAGGTATGGCATCAAAACTCTTTGACCTCTCTTCTCATCGATTGTAACCCCTGTTCATTCATTTCTTAATTCCAGAACTCTTTGTGATAAATTGCGTCGAGAGAGGGATCGGGCGGTCAGTGATTTGGCGGAAGCACTTCGAGAGTCAGACGACGTGAAGCGCCAGAAGAATGAGACGTCAAAAGAGTTGAAGGAACTGAAGGAAAAGATCGAAGGATTAAAACTGGAACGGGATTCCAGAGTGAAAAGTCAACAGAACTCTCAATTGGGAACCAATAACAGCAGCAGAGATTCGGCCATTGAAGCAGACCTTCAGGAGTACGAAATCGAGACAATCGATGTAATACTCAAAAGAGAGCTTAAGTCGAGTGAATGGGGTTTCAAATTGAGTGCAAACGACAAAACATTATTCGTCGATAATGTCATTAAAGAGAGTGTCGCCGACGGAAAGCTCAAAGTGAATGACCTTTTGATTAAAGTCAACGAAACAATTATTAATAATGACCTTAAGGTCGCACACGATTTGCTTAAGAAGAATGACTTACAGATAGTATTGACTGTTCAACGAAAACGAGTGACACGTTTTGTACAAACTGTTAATATAAGTGTTGGAAAGGGACAGGAATTGGGATTAATGTTAGAAAACGGGTATTATGTGAGCCGTATTAATGCCGGTTCTGTCGCTGCAAAAGAAGGCAATCTTGCGATCGGAGATCGGGTGCTATCGATCAATGATAAAGCAATAGACGACACGTCCGGCGATTATGTGATGCAGTTATTGGAGTCGACGGCGAATATTGTTTTGCAAATAATGAAAAACAATTCAAATGTTTGTTCGCAATCGAACAGCAATTCTTCGATTGTAAACACTTCTAAATCGAGCTCTGATTCAACCGATTCTAAGAGTTCTAATCACAGAGAAAGACAACGAAAAATGGTGTCGTGTTGTTCACAAACAGATAACTTCTCAGTACAACCGACGACCAGACCTCCCGTGCCTTCCATTTATCAGTCGCTTTCGCGGACTAATGGCGACCGAAATTCAACGATTAGTTCCACAAATAAAAGTGTGATTTCTTCGTTCTCTAACTCATCGATGTCTTCCTCGCCCGCACATGAAGTACAACCCCCTCTTCCGCCGCCGCCCACTCTTCTGGACAAGGCTTACAATAAGATATTCGGTGATCGGAAACAAAGTTCTAAATCTAAACAACAAATCCAAGGCTTTTGTGAAGACGAGACCAAAACACTGGCAGAATTGGACAAAGTGTTGGACAAGTATTCCAATGGAAAGGTTTACGAAAAGAACACTAAATATTATAAATCCGGTAAAAGCTCAAAGAAAGAGAAAAACGGCGGCACTTGGCCTAAATATAGAGGTCATCCACCCGTGCCTTCACTACAAAACTATGGAAATGTTAATGCAGTCACGACTTTGCATCCAATCAAACGAAAAGAACGCAAATCATTAGGTATTTTCACCAATACTTTCGTCAAATCAGACAAATCCACTCCCGGTATGTCTTTTGGTTTAATATTTTTTTTTGTCGTAATTTTATTGATTTATTTATATTTCATATCAAATGAATTCAAAAAACATATTTTTTTGTTATTTTTATAAATGTTTTTAAATTTAGTTCATTTTATTTGATATTACATTTTAACCCTAAACTAAATCTTTTGTTTTTCATTCGTTAATCCATTTAAAAGTAATCTAATCTAACGATGTATTGGGAAATCTGTGGCTGTCTTTTAATTATAAATTTGCAATTTATTAGCAATCAATGCCCCGAATAGTCATTCAAATGAAGAATATGTTGCAAACATACAGTTTAGCAATAGTAGTATCGATTTGATTGTGAGAACCGATACTTTTTTCTCGAGACTATAGAATGGGAACGAATTGAAAAAATTTTTGGGAACGAAATTAATTTAAAGCTTGAGATTTGAATCATAGCTTTAAAATAAATAAAAATAGATATCGAAAGTAATCGATCACTCAATCAGTTTTGATGTGAACCGGAAATGAATGCAATAATAGATGATTTAAGTAAATAAAATAAGTTTATATTTTTTTGCTCGAATGGGAACGAAATGAGAGTAAAAATGATTAGAATTTTTTGAAACAACCAAATGTCACTTATTTGTCAAAATTGTGTTTCATTTCATTGAATTTTCAAAAAATTATTTGGTTTACTGTTTACTATTCCAAGAATACAGTCGATGATTGTTGTTATGAAGTGAATTTGTTGAGGGCTTTAGTTGAGATGAATGATCAAAAGATGGATATAAACAATGAATTCAATTCTCAATTATATAATATAGTATTACAGTAGTAGAGACAGTATTACATGGAATTATCAATAATTCTATTCTTTGTCTTAATGACAGAAAATATTTGAGTGGCAGTTGTCATCATTGTCTCAAATTTGGTTTCAATTACTATCTTATTTTCTTTTTTGTCTAATTTTATCTAAAAAACGTATTCTCTATTTAGATTGTCTTGAATTTTTATGAATTACTGTTCTTGTTATTAACTTAGCAGTTGAGTCCAATAGAGATCTTGAACAGTTTTACGTTACTTTCATAATAAACATCAGGATTTGCATTGAATTTTGTGGAATTGATTTTGAGGATTACTTCATATCAACGATATTCATAATAAGTTATTAATAACCATCAATTTTATCAATGATTTGGTTTTGAGGTTTTGTTCATACTATACCCCCCACTTCATACCAACTAGGCTAATTAAAGTTCGTCTTGTTTTCTTTCTTGTCTTATCCGGTCTTGGTTTTGTACAGGAACAGGGCAATACAATATTTTTGTCAAAATAACCAGGACAGGACAGTAATGGAGTAAATCTGAAAAATTTATAATGCTTTTCATAGATAGAGAACAGACCTTTAAAAGTGTGGAACCATTTATATTATTTGAATGTAAATTATAAGTAGTGCATAATGGATTCGGGCAATGCCCGGAAAATCCCCTAAAATTTATTTAAATAATGCAATTATTTCGTAATCTAAACAATGCTTTTATTATGAAATG
>JAQFXN010003064.1:0-11526 GCA_034693365.1 Liacarus xylariae | reverse complement strand
ATTAAACAATCAATTTATGAAAAAATATCATTTCAAAATCAATAATATTTTTATAAAACATATTCATTTTGTTATGAATGTAAATAAGTTCAAACTTAGTTATAAAATGTAAAAGTTTTTTTAATCAGTTATCGACAGTTTAATTGATTCAAAAGTTGATAAACATTTCGCGAATTGATAAGCAGATTTGCAAAATCTGTATAGTAATGTTCAAGAACGGTTTACTTTTATAGACTGTACTTATTAGAGTAAAATCTAGTTTAAAATTTACCCACATCATTTTTGCGATAATCAAATGGGACATGATATTTTGTCTTTATTTGATTGTATTATGTATATAATTTAACTATTAAAGTTTTATTTGTCAATATTTGAATTATTTGTCAATAATAAAGTACTTCACAGCGTTATACCAAAATTAAAATTATTATATTGAAGAATAGATTAAATTAACATATTATAATAAATTAACAGTTTATTAATCTTAGTTTAATTGTAGAAATAATCAGAACATATGAAATTTTACAACTATCGATTCAATAAAAATTATTGAATTAGAAATTATAATTTATAATACATTTGTGTACAAATTTAAATGTCATATTCAATATTCTATTTGTGTTAAAAAATATTATACAATTTTTAGTTAGCTAGTTGAAAAGCTAAAGCGCGCGCCACCCTAGTTCATATTTTGCCACGAGTTTCCAGACACACTTTATAGATGTAGCTAAAGCCTAATTGTTCATAAACAACAATTATTTAATTATTGATCTATTGCCCATATTGTTCTTAATATCGACCACAAACGTAATAAAAGTGACAATATCATTATCTCAAATAATATTGTATTTTCATGTTGGGAAATACAACTTATCAGAATATAAGATTCTCAAAACAAACAATACATTTTATTAGCATATATTATACATACATACGACTTGTACGGTTTGGTTTCGTACACTCATATAAGAATAATAGTCAGAATCGATATTTTAATAGAGTAGTCAATGAATGAACAATAAAACACAGAAATTGCCAATTCTGGTGGTATTACACATGATTAACTATTGTTATTAAAATTATGTTGAATTATGTAAGGTCGGGGCGCAGTAGGAAGCGATTAAGTGCCCAGTTGGGGGTGTTTCGGCTTACCGAACCTTCCTCCGGGCGATGTTGAATGACTTCGATGGGCGTTGTCGTCTGAGTCGTCCGGGCTCTTATCCTCGAACGGCCTCGATACGGGGTCGGTCGGGACAATACGGATTTAAGTACTCTTTGGAGTTGTGCGGGTTCGTTGACCAAATCATCGGTCACTCGAGGCCGGAGTTGATGCGGTCGCTCGTCGTCCCTCTTCAGGAGGCGTAACCTTGGGCGCACGTAGTCTGCTATGCAGGAAGCGGAACCAAGGTCGCTCGTCGTCTTCGAGAGGAGGCGAACCAAATGCGATGTCGTTAAAAGAAGGGTCGTCCCGGCGGTGTCCAACCCTACCTGTGACAGGTGTGGTCTCGGCGGTGTCCTACCCTACCGATGACCGAGAGGTGTGGTCACTGCGGTGTCCAACCCTACAGGTGACCGGTTGTGTATCCCGGCGGTGTCCAACTATACCAGTGACGAGGTTGTCTCGGCGGTGTCCTACCCTACCGATCGCCACGGGTGGACTCTGCGGTGTACTACCCTACAGATGACCGGAGCTGTGGAGAAGATGGTGTCCTCCCAGCGGTGTCCAACCCTACTGGTGAGGATGCGGTCCAGAGTCGATGGCCCGCAAAAGAAGCACAAATTAAGAGCAAAAAATGTGTTCTTTATTGCACCAAAAGTAAACATAAACTAAACATTAATGCAAAATGTCAACTGTTAGCGCAGATGCAGTACGTATGGAAAAATACAATAAATAGTCATTATTTAAGTGTAATAAAAGGTCAAATAAAGAGTGCGTGTCAATTGTTGACGGGCGAAACGAGGCCGTGTGCGAGGCCGACCTTACAATTAATTTATTATCTATTGAATAAATTTTAACATTAACGTGTTTTAAAAAACGTAAACAACTGTAGTTGTAATAATATAACAATTAATTTAAACTAGTTTATTTGGGGAACTACTCTACCCGACACTTATATTTAAATAATTTTGTTCTACAGGATCTTCATTTTCATCAATAACCTTATTGTCCTTAATTGGCTCTGATTTAAATGTAGATTTGACAAAATAATTAATTAATTATTAGTTCATAAATTATCTTTTATGATTTTAATATTTAATCAGACCAATTTTAATAAAATATCTTTATAAAGGCTATTATCAATACTGTGTCCAGACTCTGGTGGTCATACAGTACTAGAAAGTTTAAGTGTAATGTGGGGAGATATGCACATTTTTAATTAGACTGGAAAAGAACAGTGGTTAAATGTCATCCAAAAACTGTGTTTAATTTCATTCTTCCTAATATACCACAAGTGCGACCAATCGAGACATTGATCTTTTATTGAAGTCGATTTCTACTTAAACGATCTGACAATACAGCACAAAACACTTTGAATGTCGGGAAAATTATATAAATTATTAGAAATACTATGCAAAGTATAGTACACCACTTACAAAGATGAGTGGATAATCTGCCAACGCGATATCGAAATTCTGCACATGCCAAAATGTTAAGCTCTAACAATGGAAGCATGGCAACCTTAGGATTAAAAAATGGGATTTTTTCATTTCTAAAAATTAGATTGGCCCAAAAGAAGATGTTATGCGAAATTCTAAGGCGTGCAAAAATTTCTAACCACATTTAGGAGGGGTTTAAAATATTCTATATTACTGACTATGATTCCTGATAGTATAAAATTTTCAATTAAAAATTTACAGTTTTTAAGTATTTCAAGTATTTAACAAGGAGGATTGACAAATCTGCCAATGCGATATCGAAATTCTAATTACGGTATTATATTTAGTACATCATGTGTAGAATGTGATAGATTTTCTAGCTGCTAGTGGTGCGTTTTCAGGGTTTGGCATGGGTTAATGGAAATTGATTATTTTAGTTTTATTTGAATTATACTCTGATAATGAATTTTTAGGTTGCACTTAAATATATGGGTTGACTTAGTTCAATGAGATGAATACTTTGGCATTAATTTTAATTTCTAAAATTTCCCCTGAATTTTCACCTAGCAATAAATTTTATCCTATCACATCGAGTATGATATCAAAATGACCGACTCGAAGAGTAGTTTTAAAATATATATAAATTGTCTCTTGAGTATCTTAATTAAATATAAGTGCAGATAAACTCAGTTAAACCAAGGTCAAACCCTGACAACCCACCACTAACTGTTAGTATTCTAACAAATAATGTACTACTTGGTGCTTAATATTGTGGCATGTGCAAAATATCGATATCGCGTTGGCAGTTTACCAACTGATTATTGTTTGTTATAAAATGTAAAAGTGTTTTAATCAGTTATCAACAGATAAATTGATTCAAAAATTGATAAACATTTCGCGAATTGATAAACAGATTAACAAAATCTTTATACTAATGTTCAAGAACGGTTTACTTTTATAGACTGTACAAATCGACAGGGTAGTATTTATTTTGACTAGAGCAGGTATAAACAATGGGATATAGCCAAAACACCCCTTGAATTTATAATTTGGCATAACACCCTCCTCAATTTTTTACCTTACTCCCCCTGTGCATTTTTCATATATTGAAAATTTTTATACCCTCCACTTACTTGTTAAGAAAATTGTCGCAAAATACCCACTCTATACCCCATGACTCAGCCAAACTTGGCTACCTCTGGACCATAGACATATGAAAGGGCCATAGGAAAGACTATTCTGTAATCGTCATATTCTCGAATCTGCTAAAAAGTGAAATAAATTACCAGAATATTGCAATATAATGAAGTATTCTGTGAGAATTTTACAGAACTATTTTACAGAATTTTAAATAATTTCACAAAAAAACACATATTGCGCCGTTTCCCTAAAAAATTACTATATTGGGATGGAAGTACCCCGATAAGAGTCAATAAAAGTATCCTTCTAAAACGCTAGGGGAGGCACTCCGAGCCGCATCATACCATTGGAAATCCTTGTTATTGATGACCAATTTTTGCACCAAAGACATACTTCTGCCCATATTCTAAACAAATACTTTATACATAATTTTAGCAGGTCAATCATGGTGTGTATTTTTAAAAAAAATTTCAAATTTTTAGATGGGGGGTCAAAACTCATTGGATTTCATTGGAAGATTAGAGCTTTGGAACATTAATCACTCTTCCTTGTCAATTTAATTGCAATTGAAAAAACTGATCTTAAGGAGCTCAAAATTTACAAAATAGTTTAATTTATCAAAATTCAAATATTGATTTATTTAATTTTATAGTTATATTTTAATTACATGATAATTATTGTCAAATTATTACGCTTTTACTATCGACACTAAATGAACCGTTGAAGGCTGAAGATGCTGCCTATTCTAATATCATACATATTTTAGAAAAGTGTCACTGCACCAATTAATGCATGAATTTGGATAAAACTTTATCAAATGAATTGATGAGTAAATGAAAGGATTAACAAAATAATAATTGCTTTAGAAAATGATTAATTGTCTAGGGGTATTTAGGCTAACGTACACTAACAAATAAACATTAATATATTGACAGTGAATTGTAATAATTTTAATTTTTTTAAGCATTAATTCAGTCCAATATATTAATGTTTGTTTGTTAGTGTACATATAGCCTAAATAACCCATGGGTTTGAGATTTAAACAATACTCACCTGACTTTTTCGCCTGCGAAAGTCGTATTTTACCCTACTCCCCCTGTGCATTTTTCATATTTTAAAAATTATACCCCCGGACATTTTGAGAAATAAATTTCAAAATATAACCACATATACCCCCTGATTCGGCCGACCTTTGCTACCCCTACAATAGAGGTATCTTTCCAAAACACTAGTGAAATCATTTCAAGCTGCACTCTATTTTCGACATCCTTACTATTGGGGGGGATCATCCTTGTATCAAAAATATATCTCTACCTATATCATAAACCTATATTGTTAAATTTGAATTTATCTACCGTATAATTTAGTTTTAGCAAAATTAAAATAACAAATTCGTAAAAACTATAATTATATTTTTTTCAAATCTACCAAACATATTGCTCAAATATTCTTAACACGTTTTGAGAATTTTGTCTATTGAATTTCCCTTTTTTCGAGCAAGTTTTTAAGTTGGAATGCAACATGAATCCTTGAGAAACTGCTCTGGGAGTATGGTCGGGTGGACTAACGACCATGTCTCTGCTTAATAGGCAACAGAGTAGTGAGTTCGAACCCCAGCCCTGAGTGAGCAATCTTTCTCTCTGAGTTTTGTTTGTTGGGCCTGGGGTGGGGCAAGATCACAATGGTCCCAAACCTAAGGGTGGCCAATTGGAAGTATGCGATCAACTATCGCCACGAGCCTCGAAATATAGAGGGCCCAGGTGTGTTCTCTCAATGTGACACATCCTCACTGTCATACCTCTGAGTCAAGCAGTGATCCCTGACTGGGTTGAAATCCCCGGTTGTGCAGTGAGAAGGTTCCCCAAAAAAGGGATTGGATAAAAAAATCCTTTAGAATCAAGCCAGATTTCAAAAGTAGGTACCTCATTTCAAAATAATTTAAATAATAATATATTGAGAATCTCAAAATTTCTATAATAATTTAATTTATATAAATTCAGAATTTTATTTTACAGTTATAACAGAAATTTTTTCACTGAATTCCATATTAAAATACAGCATTATATGAGATTATCAGATAGGTTACAGACGTTATTACAAACCTAGCAATAAAATTTATCATATCACATCGAGTATGGTATCAAAATAACCGTCTCTAATAGTAGTCTTCAAAGATATATAACTTACTAAAATCAACAACGTGTATATCGAGTATTTTAATTAAATATAAGAACAGAAAAATTCAGTTAACCCATGGTTAAACCCTGAGAACCCATCACTAGCAGCTAGTATTCTAACAAACAATGTACTACTTGGAGCTTAGCATTTTGGCGAGTGCAGAATTTTGATATCGCGTTGGCAGATTATAGACTCATCCTTGTAAGTAGTCAGACAGATATCGTAACGCATATAAATCTTAAGGGGCAATATCTGGGCTATAAAGTGGGACCTAGTAGGACCTCCTAGCCTAACTCATCTATATCTTTCTAGGTCTGTCCTACAAAAAAAAATTGGGAAAAATCATCAGCTGAATTGTGATTAAATTTACCCTTAAACAGTTGTGTCTGATCATATACCTGTCTTATCTGATTAACTTTACTGAGTTATCGCAAATGGTCTACAATTGTGGAGAGATCTAAGATTTATTGTCCATTTCTTGGGTGGATATTCTTAAGTTGGGCAGGGATTAGCTTTCCCATTAATCATTATCTAGCTATAGAATTCATCCTCACCCTGAATTGTTCTAAAGATTGAATTCTCTGAACCTGAACCTAACGAACTTTCCCATAAGAATCTAAATAGCCACACCAATTTCATTGACTGATCATAATCTTGGCGGTCAAACGCGTATCTTATTCTTTTGACATTTATATAATACTATGTGTTGATTATATTTGACGTTGACTATTTAAAGCTATTTAAAGAAACTTTATTGGTTTTATTTTCTAATTTTATTCAAGTTGAATATTGCCAATTCATAAAGTAATTGAAAATTTTAATTAAAATTATATAATTTAGAAATGCTCTTGGTAGACAAATGTTGAAACGTTTAGGGGGCACTAATTTCTTGCCAAACAAATATTTTATCTAAAAATTGCATTTTGTCTATTAAATTGTCAACCATTTTGTATGCCATTCCGAATGAAGTTATAATAATCCTGAAGTCTATACAAAATATTTATTTTACAGAATTATTACAGATTTATATCTGTTTTCAATGCATTTATTTTCAATTACATAATATTTTTTGATACATATTTACAGTTTTGACTCATAAATTGAAAATACAATTTTAATATTTCTCGATCCCTAAAAACACTTTAATATATGCGCAGATTTCTTTCTATTTGTAGACCACTCTAGATATTCCGAGTGCACTTCATCTTATTTATTCACAATATATTTGATATGCATTACTATCCACTGTGCTATTGATCCCTACAATAGGTTATTGAGTTAAACAAATTCAATGCTCTATTCAAATTAAAACATGAGAAAAGTTGAAAGGACTGATTACGGTTTGGTCGAATTTGTCTGAATAAATTTTAATTATTCTTGTTATGTTCAGCATCGAATTCTACATATTCTGCAAAAAAATGAAAATTTTTACTTGAAAGGTTTTCACGTTGTATCTTGTTAAAGTTTAGGTCTATAATGGGAAGAATAGGAGAAAATAATGATTTCAAAAATTTATTTAACCCCTGCCCCTTAATCCGAATTGAAAAATATTTTTATTGGAAATAGACAATGTCGTGGGAATGTTTTTAAACATAGTGTGATTGTCATCGAAATTGTCATCTTGATAGACATTCACTGAATTTATCTACGTGATATATATATCCTTGAAAAAGTACCTTCAAATTGCATTTAGTGAACATCTTATTATTTGGTTTTGACGGATATGAAATTACTCATGTTTTTTAGAATAATTGGAATTCAGTACAATGTGTATAATTGGGTGCACTTTGAAATTACCTTTCCAACGATATATATATCACGTAGATAAATTCACTAAATTCGTGTATGAATGACAAATTATTATAAATATATTAAAATTTTAACCTCGGAAAAATATCAGGGGTTTGGTTGGACACACTGAAATTTTACACATAGAGTTACAACTGGTCACTCTATCGATTAGAAAAATAAAAATTGCAACTTTTCATCAACACACACCAAATTTGCATTGTAAGGTCTAATTCATAAAAAATAAGATAAGGTGTTTGGAGCGAATGCAGTCCACTATCTTTTTATGCAAATTAAACATCTTACATTATATTCACCAAATACTATATGTTGTCTTTCATTTTCACGGTGGCCACAGTCGTATCAATATATCACTTAAATTCTTAATAAATTACAATTTGACACAAAATGTTGGAAAGCCCACATCACACTATGTTTAAAAACATTCCCACGACCTTCTCTATTTCCAATAAAAATATTTTTCAATTCGGGTTAAGGGGCGGGGGTTAAATAAATTTTTGAAATCATTATTTTCTCCTATTCTTCCCATTATAGACCAAAACTTTAACATGATACAACTCGAAAACCTTTCAAGTAAAAATTTTCATTTTTTTGCAGAATATGTAGAATTTGATGCTGAACATAACAAGAATAATTTAAATTTATTCAGACAAATTCGACCAAACCGTAATCAGTCCTTTGTGCTTAAATATGTGTCCAATAGTAATTCATAAAATACAGCGAATTGTTTAAGATTAATAGCATAAGATCACAACCGGTAGTGATGAAAATTCAATACAATTAAGGTTACTATTAAAAGAGTACTATTTAATAGTTTATTTACCAATTAAGAGTTTATTTTTAATTTGCAAAAGGAATGCAATTTGTCTGAATTAATCAAAGTTTTTCTTTTTAAAATACTGTATTTTTATTTTTATTGAACATCTTACCATGATTACTATTCATTATTATTAATCATACAATGTTTAATAAAAATAAAAATTCAGTATTTCAATGAGAAAAACTTTAATGAATTCAGACAAGTTGCATTCCTTTTGCAAATTAAAAATTCCTTGATTATATATGATATGGAATATGAAATTAACAAAATTTTCTGTTTTATTTTACCCCGAATTTGTAGGCACGCAGGTCTAAGTTGCGATGAGTACGGGAGGAATTCCTGGTGTCTCGTCTTTAGTCATCTTTGGCGGCGTCTGCTTCGACGGAAACGCACTTTGGATCTCTTCTTGATATTCTAATTCACTTATAATCAAGCCTATATATCTATCAATGATTGAGACTAAATTGAGTGCTTTAAAACAACTGTTACTTTATTTATCAGAAGTTAGCTTTAGTCTAATAATACATTTAGTATGAATAAAATAATTAGTCAGTTTGATCGGATAGAGTTTCCTTATAGTCATCAAAGAGCTTTTGGGCACAACTAATAACTCTCAAGTGAGCAAAGCCCAGCTTTGTCCAAAGGGAGGCAACAACCTTATTTAGGCAGAGCATCTCAATTTATACCTTATCTAACCACTTCAGGTGGAGATAGAACGCAAGCATGCTTTAGTGGAACACAGTGTTATTAAATACACATAGTTGTTACCGCAAAGTGCAATATATGCGCAAGTATACTGCTATTAAGGCATTGTCGTTAACGCAGAGGGGGTTTATTGTTTTTAATATATAATAGTATATGTGAACATTAACTATCTGTAAACAGTATATAATAGGGCTGATTAGAATTTGTATTTGTGCTTACATATGACGTTATCTATAGCAAAAAGTTGTTGTCACATGACTTTCTCATCATATTTGAATTTGGACTATTGGGCATTCAAAAAAAGCATAGATAACCGAGTAATATATAGATGTTAAACTTCGCACATAGATTTTAGAAATTTCTCTAAATTATTTAGATTCAGAATAAAAAGTTTATCGTCTCTTGAATTTATCTCAAGTTTACT
The DNA here is from genome assembly GCA_034693365.1 of Liacarus xylariae. NCBI lineage: Eukaryota > Metazoa > Arthropoda > Arachnida > Sarcoptiformes > Liacaridae > Liacarus > Liacarus xylariae. Next base: position 1,852 of record JAQFXN010003064.1, on the reverse strand, counting down.
AATATAAAATACTAATAGTCTTATTCCACCTTTAGTTCAGAACGTTATTTTCTTACTAAGTCAGGCACTTTTATGATTAAAATAGTTAGAATTGAAAACTATTCATATGAGGGGCAAACTAGTAGTCTCTGTCACTATTAACGTTTTCAATACAATGCTTTTAAGGGGAGACTAAAAACTAAGGTAAAATTTCCGTTCGACGCCCGTTCGGGATTTACTTAGGGGTAAGTAGGTAGACACCTTAGGGCAAAATAAGTTTATTTTTTAAATATATCCCATCGGAAATCAATCGTTTACAATGGGTGGGGGTCCAAACTTTAAACATGTTTTTCCATATTACCTTTTACAGTAGGGTTACAGGTGGGCAAGTCATGGTGCGTTGAACTCTTCTTGCCCCAAGCTTTCCAACGGTATATATGTCCAAGGGGTGAGCGCCTCCTATCGGTGGGGGGGTGGTGTAGTGAAAAGTTTTTTCCATGCATAAAGGGCATCATGTGTACAGTCGGCAAGCAATCAAATTGTCAGACATTTTGTATTATTAATTTGTGTATATGTTATTGTGATATTGAATAAAAATCTTAGAATTATTATTTATTGAATTGCATTATGTGAATAAATGAAGAATTTCATCTAGAAATATTAATTTATATCACTACACCCCCACCTATAGGTGGTGCCCACCCCTTGGACATATATAATGCTGGAAAGCTGGGGCAAGAAGAGTTCAACGCACCATGATTTGTCCACCTGTGACCCACCTGTAAAAGGTTATATGCAAAAACATGTTTAATGTTTGGACCCCACCCCTCCTAAACATTAGATTTCCGACGGGGCATATTTAAAATAAACTTATTTTGCCCTAAGGTATCTACCTTCCGACCACCACGTAAATCCCGAACGGCTGTCGAAAGGAAATTTTACCAAGACGAATTAACTAATTAATTACCTAATAAATCTACTTTAGAGATATGGAAATAATTTTTTTAATTTCTTTTCTATAACACTTACTCTTCTATTACTTTTCTTAACCATTTATAATACTCTATTAAATCTAAAATCTCTTGTTATTAATTCTGAGAAATAAAAATGTTCTTTTTCTGATTCAATATATACATCTAAGCACTGAAGAAATTAATAAATTGTTTTTTATAAGGATTTTTTCAATCGATTAATGAGATCTCATTTAAAGAATGAGAATAAGATTCAGTGGAATAGATTAGTGCAGTGGTTTCCCATCCTCACCCATATCGACATAAACTCAAGATATATTTAATCTGTCCAGCTAATAGACTACTTTTTATTGTTTCGCTTCATTTTATATTTTTCAAGTAATTAGTGACCGAATGCTTAATAGTAATACTTAATAATTTGAAATATAAATTTTGTTATAAAGATTTTCTATGAATTACTGTTTGAAATAAAATCTCATTTTTTTTATCGTTCACTGATTACTCAAATAATATAAATTAAAGCAAATTAATAAAAAGTAGTCTATTAGCTGGATAGATTAAATATATCATCAGTTTACATACAATTAACAACTACATCAACTCTACTTCTATAACCTTAACAACAATTACATAAATTTATTTCAAATCAATTGATTTGTTTTCCAATTTCCCTCAAACATCTATTACAACTAAAAACCAAGAGTTAATTAATTTTTCATATTTTCGAAACAGAGACCCTTCTCTTTAACTATTCCTAGATTGACCCTTCTCTTTAACTATTCCTAGATTGACCCTTCTCTTTAACTATTCCTAGATTGACCCTTCTCTTTAACTATTCCTAGATTGACCCTTCTCTTTAACTATTCCTAGATTGACCCTTCTCTTTAACTATTCCTAGATTG
>JAQFXN010003063.1:0-11527 GCA_034693365.1 Liacarus xylariae | reverse complement strand
ATATCCAAAAATAAACTTTATTTTAAAGCCAAACTCGAGTTATCGATTCGTTTCAAACACAATGACCATAAAAATAAATTTGCCAATAAATAGCACAATAGATGTGAAAGAATAATAACTAAAAGCTGTCGATTCGGTCTTTTAAGTAACAACACATGGCTTTGCTATTAAATTGAATATCTTTGTAACAATTTATCTTATAAATGATGAAAATTCATTCAAAATCAGCACTAAATAAAATTGAATTTAAATCTATTTAATACTAAAGGATTCTATTGAATTATTTATTAAAGTATCTAAAAAAATATTAAATTCAATTAAGATTTTATTTGGTTTTTATTATATTTTTATTTGTTTAGCAAAACTGAGAATGAGATTAGAAATAATTGCTATTTTTAAATTTTACGATTTCAGAAATGCTAAGACCGTTTGTCAGAATATTTCTAAAATACACTTTCCTAAGTCAACACTTATATTTATAGCAGTTAGATTCCGGGTAGTGTACAAAAATTATGCTAAATTATGCCTTTTAAATATTACATTTTCCAATTTTGCTTCATTTGTCTGAAACATTAACAAATTAATTCTTACTATTTTATCAATGAGAATATGAAATATTAATTTGGTATTAGATTTTATGAGAATTAAATATACTAAGTGTACGAAATATTTTAAAGCTAAGGCATAAAACAACAAGATACCAGAAATTTCTAATGTGGATTTTGTTACCATATTGACCATTAGCTTTGGCTACAAATGTTACCCCTCTGACATATCTAGTATTTATTCTAGAGATCTTCAAAAACATCTTGAAAATGCATTTTAGTCTGAAAAATTTTTAATTTTTGGACATTTTTTTAATACATAGCGATACCATTGAAGATATGTTTTTCAAAATATGCCACGTGTAATGCTCATGTTGTTCTTCAGATTTTCACAAATGCACGCAATTTCACAATTCACTATTCAATTATAAACAGGTCAAGAAGAGCATCATTGTTTGTGAATTAAGCAAAATAATTTAAAACATTATTTATGAATTTTTTCCAACAACACCAGAAAAGTTAATTTTCCAACCCCTTAACATTTTCATATTATGGTCTTATTATTATTATTTATAAAATGGCCCTGATGTTACTAATTGGTACCAAATATCAAAACTTTTGAAAAGCTTATAGATACTAGATATGCTTAGACTGACCAAACGTCCAGTTTTCGACTGGATTGTCCAGTTTTAGATCTCTATCGGTATTTGTCCATTGAAGACATAGAACTGGACATAGAAAAGTCCAGTTTTAATTTTTAAGATTTTTATGGATTTATAAAATAGTAATTCTGAATAAATTTCAGTAAAGTACAAAAATGATTAATAATTTTCATCAGAATAGTATATAAATTTATTAGAGCTCTGTACTTATTTAAATGCTAAGCATCAAAAAAAATTTCATAGTTATAGTCTATAACTTATAGAATAGTAAAATTAAATGTTTTGTAAACGATAATTAAATTCTAGCTTACTTTTATCACAAAATCATACTGTATATTGCACTTAATATTTAATTTGAGTTTTAAAGCGAATAAATGTTTAAATTTTAACTTAATATAAGGTACACTGAAATCAGAGGCGACAAGAAGGTTTAACTTAAATACATCATTAATTTGAGATTTTGCAAAATACCCCTAACTTTTGCGCAGAGACAAAATTCTTTTAGTTTTCTTTACTGCCCCATTGCATTTATCATATTTTGGGATTTTGTATACCCCCTGGCAATTTGAGAAAATGTTATCAAAATACACCCTTCAATCAGATCAGACAAATCTTTCAAAATTATAAATGACTAAATAAAAAAATACAAAAATATTCGAAATAAATTCGTTCCAAAAATGTCCAGTTCTTGTCCAGTTTTTAATAGGTTTTTCTAAAGAATTTCCAGTTTTTATCAAAAATAATCTGATCAGTCTAGATATGCAAAAGGGGCAAAATTTATAGTCAATACTTATGGTCAATAGGACTACAAAATCCATCTTATAATAGAAATGTCTATTATCTTGTTGTTTGATGCCATAGCTTTTAAATACTTCGTACACTTAGTATATAAATAAATTAATAGAATGGTTAAATCGGTTAAGGCTAAATTGATCAGGGAAAATTTCATATCTGTAATGTTAAGAAATTATAATTGTTTTTTGCCCAGAACTGAAATTCTTTGTTACAGTAATATTGCGAGTAAAGTATTTTTTTAATGCTTTCATTATAAAGCTTAGATAGAACAACCAGTGATTCGGATAGGGTGGTATATATAGATTGAAATAGCACAATAGAAAAAAGTTTACCCCTTAAAATGGTTCGCAGTACAGTCCTCTTACCTTAGAGGAGTAGAACAATCTTGTAGCACCTCTGAAAGTTTTAAAAAATTAGGTTATTACACGTTATATAACATGGTACATTAATATAAATATAAAGTTACTTAAAACAATCTAAAAATTAAAGTTGAATCTTTGAGTTAAATTGAGTTGAATTATTGAATCTTTTTAAAGTTCTAAACAGTTACCCTTTAGTTATAAAAGTAATATATCGTAACAGGGATGTCGAAGGTCCAAGACACTAGGGGGAGGGGGTATTTTGGCTTTTCTCCCACTTTTTTCTCAAAGCTTAGCTCAAATCTGTTAATAGACGTAATGTTAACCACAAATTTTGGCTAGGGGGAAGTATTCCGGGCTAGACCCCCTTCGACATCCCTGATACCTTAATTTATGAATTAATTCCAAGTTCTAGTTTATCTTTTTTGAAGCAAAGTAGGTATTACCCAGGGCATAAAAAGGTTGCATACTCTTTTTGATAAAAATCTGGCCTTTACTCAGATAAAGTTATGCAAATATAGAATCTATGAGTTAGTATAAGTTCGTCTGACAATGGAGGGTTGGCAACCTTAGGATTAAAAATGTGGGTTTTTTCAATTCTAAAACTTAAATTGGCCCAAAATAAGATGCAAAATACTTGAGTGTGCAAAAAATTCTAACCACCTTTAGGAGGGGTTTAAAATATAATGTATTACTGCCTATGATTCTTGATAATACAGTAAATGACCGTTAGTATCAACCTGTAAAAATTTAGTAAATTGGTTGATATAATCGATAGTTGACATCATTGAATAAAGCACAAACTCATTTTTATAAATATTTAGTCGATGATAAAACAATTTTTCTTTATTTTAAAAATTGCATCACATATTATTGATTATTTAGAGTAATTTAATGTATTTTTAGTGATTATTTCTTGATTTTAAATAGTTTCAAATTTATTTTGTAATAAACTTTGATAAAACAATTCTAACGTTCATTTTAGATTTTATCTGTCAAACAATTTATCTAGTACATTTGATATCAATGATAAGATTTTTACATGTAATTAAATAGGTTTGGATTGAAAAATTTGTTGATATCAACAATCGGTTGATAAAAAACAACTTGATATAATCCAAACTTTATATCACTACAGTCATTGCCAATGGATTATGGTTTAGGCATTTGGTTGATTAGACTGACTAATTGACACAAATAGTATTGATAGTAACGGTCATATACTGTAATTTTATTTTCATAGACTATCATCTTAAAGCAGCTTGTTAGATTATATCGATTTCAAAATTTAAACTTAAAACCGAGCATGTTATAAATTTTGTTAATATATCATAAACTGTTATAAATTGAAAGTGAAACACTAACCCTGCTACCATCTGAACGGTTGCCATTTCATTGAGACACTGTTATTATTGATAATTAAAATGTTGTTCTCACGTGAAATTGTTACGTTTATTTGCACTCATCATTATTCACTTAATTCCATTAATAACATTTAATTCAGAATTGGCAAATTCTTCCCAAGTTCATATCAGAGTTGGCCAAGGGGAGGGTAGAGCCTAAATACCCCCTAAATTTTTGCCCCCTAACTTGTCGTATTATTAACCTAATCCTCCTGAGAATTTGTCATATTTTGGGATTTTGTATACCCCTTCTCTGGCATTTTAAGAAAATTTTCTAAAAATAATCTACTTTTACCTTTCCTGACTCGGCTGATCTTGGTGACCCTGGTTTATATGTACTTGGATAAGTACAAATGTAAAAATAAAATACTAAAGTTTCTCAATTCTTACTATTTTTAGAATCAATCACTGTTTAACGAGCTTTTAAATAATGAACATGAAATAATAAACTAAAACTTTTTTTTTGTGAAAGGTTTGATTTTAATTTTCTGTTGAAATTAAAAAAACTAATAATTAAATAGTAATTCTAAAATTGTAAAAATATAACAGTATATTAATAATAATTATTTTAATTTTGAAATTTCTTCCATCAGCAAGATGCAGTTAAGGATTGTGGCACACGATGTAAGTATTTTGATTAAAATAATATATTAGCATGAAAACTGCTATAATTTATCAATTTACTTTTAGAATCCTAATGTTAATTTTTAACAATTCTCTTGTCTGAATAGTGGCATCCATTCACAATATTCAAATATGACCAGGTGACAAATACTAATAAATTAGATGGGATTATGGCTCATCTATTACATGCATTATTAAATCAGCGAAATATCTCCTATAAAGTGATACAGAATGAGTCCAATCTGGGTGTGCCGGATAAAAATAATACCTGGACGGGACATAGTGGCATGCTACAACGAAATGAGGCTGACATTATACTGGGGCCACCGCTTATGAATGATCAACGTCAAACAATCATGGACTTCAGTGCACCCCTACTATTTGACACAACAGGCATATTAAGCCAGTTTTCCAATGACGCGAATGTGTCGTTCAATTATTTTCGTGGATTTGAATCAAAAGTTTGGTCTTTAATGTGTTTAACACTGTTGTTAACATTTATTTTATACCTAATAAATGATTGGATATTATTTGGAAATATTAATTGCAAAACCATTAGAAGATATATTCACTATTATATGGAAATAATATTCTCTAAAAGTAAGTGTAAATTAAATTTGTAAAGAGTTTCACTAGATATGATCAGACTTATTGCTCTTGGGCATTTTGGAAAACAATAATTTTTAATTAATTATTTTACAAAAAATGAATCATGCAAATAATGATCTAGAATATACAGTCATTTACACATTATGAATAATGCATTTTGAAAAATACCCTCTGGTATTTAAAGCAGACAGCTCATCTCTAGATTGTAGTTTAGATTCTAATAATCAAGAGATGGGATGTCTGTTTTAAATACAAGGGAGTATTTTTCAGAATGTAATATTCAGATTGGGTAAATAACTTGAACAATCTCAGATTTTTTTTATGGAAATGCAAGTAGATGTAAAAATTTAATAGATTTTACATGATAAAATAAATTTTTATTTTTGATATTGCATATTAAGTATCATTATTTAAGCTATCTAAAATATAGAAAAATTCATTAGTAAATATAGGTTTATTTCTACTCTCTTACAGATTTTTATTTAATTATCGTAATTACAATTATTTGCAAAATATTTTGCATTTATTATGTTCACAAACATAATACTGTGATTTTATTCAAAAACATATATAGTTTATTTTTAATAGTTTTCAAGTTAAATCAATATTTTAATAATTATTCTGAAATTAAATAAGAATAAATGACTTAATGATTTATTTTGTTATTTTTGAATTTAATTCCAGATTCAATGTTGATTCCGAAATTTCCCAGAAATCGTATAATTACAGGCATATTATTGCTAAGCATTTATTTATTTACAATGATGGCCAATGCAATGCTCAGTGTAGATTTAGTGTTTAAGTGCGATCAAAATCTCATCAATTCACTTAGTGATTTATTAAAGCTAGACAGTTGTGCACCAGTGTCAATTACAAATACCTACAGTGGATATGTATTTCTGGTAAGTTGATATGCTCTATAAGTTTAATCACTGAATAGACATTATAAACAATAATTTAAATATAATACAGTAATTTATACAGTAGTACAACAATTTAATATGTACATGTATATTGTAACATGAACAAAACAGGGATCGCCATGGTCCCACAAGTTAGGGGGAATTTTAAAGGTTTGGGTATTAAAGGTATTTGGCAAATATTTCTAGGGTTATGTTATTTTCAAAACTTTACTAATGCAAAGGAGGAGTAAAGCAAATATTGTTCCTGCTAAGCATCAACTCAGAGGGGAAAAATTTTAATAAATTTCATACTCAGAGGATCTATTTAGGCTATACCCCATTCCGCGGCCCCTGGTATTAATTGAAATATGTTTAATATAATAGTATTTATGATATTCATTAATTCTTTTACCAATAAATTATAAATATTTTGATAATTTCTCATAAATCAATTAAATTTACATTAGATTATTTTGTATGATTGTGTAATCTTATAAAACATTATGCTGTTTTTATTATATTGATTTCTAATGTCTGTTACATTGCTAATTTATTCACATAAATAATACTAATAAATAATATTAATCTTTAGATATTTATATTTTTTTATATAGGAAGCAGCGACCAGTAATGATTCCAGTATAAACAGGGTAGAGAAAGAGATCGGTGAGAGAATGATCCAGATAAAAGAAAGTGAAAGTTCTGATGATAAATATATAGACTTGTTGACCAATAGAAAAGTAGCCTATGTTATGTCCGACACACGACTATTGACGATCGCACAGAATATATGCAGAAACAGACCGGAATCCGAATTATATATAGGCAGTGACACATTCTATCATATGCCCAGAGCACTGGGCTTTTCAAAAAAATTGCGTCAAGACATCAAAGTAACACTAAATAGAGGCATATCTCGTATACATAGTTCGGGATTATTTAACCTATGGATGGCACGTGCAAACAATAGTACTGAGCTTACCTGTCTCAAAAGTGAACAAACATTGCTGAGTTCCGAGAATAAGCACGAAATCATGTTTACACTTAATCTGTTGTGTAGATCACTAACAAAAACATTTTTATCATTGATTTTCTTATCGATTCTAATTCTGTTTTTTGAATATCTAATAAAATACAAAACAGAAGCTCTAATTAAATCTTATGCAATATTTTATAGTATAAACCGAATCATATTTAAAAATATTTGTATTTGTTTAGTGTATCAATTAAGTTATTTAAAATTTAGATGAGGGAGAGTTTTTGAATGCATTAGTGAATCTAACAGAAGGATGTGCAGAGGGAAGGGATCCAGCCGGGTAGACCCCCCTCCCCCTGGCAAAATCAGAGGTTAACATTACCTCTATGGACAGATACTCCTAAACTTTGAGCAAAAAGTAGGAGAAAAACCGAAATACCCCCTGACATTATCAAGTCTGCACATCCATAATCTAACTTCATAAATAATGAAAACATAGTCTTAGCATTTATAAATATTGCATGCTAACTATTATATAAATCTTTGTACAATAAAATAACTGATTTTATGAAACAAAAATAATTTAAATAAATTCATAACATTTTCTATTGAATTAAGTTAACAAATATCAGTTATCAATCTCATATATATTTAAAATATATAAAAACCAACCAAAATTATTTTTAATAAAAAGTTTTGATTGATAATTATTTTAGTTGTTAAAATTAAATTTTTAATCATTAAGGAAGAAAATTTTAGAATTGCTTTCTTTACTCTCTCTAAACAAATTTGACTGTATTTTGCTTTATATACAAAGAAAATATTGTTTGCTCTGAGCTAACAAGAAACTAATAAATAAATACAACAGGCTTACTTTAGTTTTTACTTGGTAAATAACTTTTCATTCAAAGCAAAAGCATCTTTTTAAGAAATCAACAAATATAAAAATCTTAAGTTAATAGTTAAATATGGATTATTTTCCTCTTTAAACAAACTATTAATATTAATTTTTAACAAGCAACAAATAAAATATCACTTGAATATAATCTGTAACTTTATGAATGATAAATTTAATCATGAAATTGTTTCAGTTATTGTTCGAAAAAATATTTCTAGGTTAATTAATAATTATTTTGCCCTGTATTCTTCCTCCAACTTCTCCGCAGACAGTGTTTGCACCTCAACTTTACTAAATGGGTAATCAGGATGGTTTTCAGCATATTTCAATGTCAGTAATTTAGGTTTCTGTTGTATTTCGTCAATTATGTTCATTTCATCACTGGTCAATTGAAAGTCAAATATATTTAAATTCTCTGCCATTCTATCTCTTTGTATAGTTTTGGGAATAACGCTTACATTCCTCTGTATATTCCAACGAAGCGCTATCTGTGCTATTGATTTGTGGTATTTTTGTGCAAATAATTTAAGTGTTATGTCACCCAGTAGTTCTTTTGATTGTCTTAATGGCATGTAAGCCATCAATTGTATGTTGTGTTGTTTGCACACATCCAATAGAATTTTCTGATTATAATAAGGATTGCATTCAACCTGTCATCAAAAATGAAATATTAATGATTAATAAGGTGAATCATTTAATGTTCTCGCTTATTTTAGATACTTCTTGCATTATAACTACATTAGTTTGGTTAAAGGATTGTTTTATTTGTTACAATAGAGAAATTTATTACTCTGGAAAACCGCCAAAATTTTTTCGAATGTTTATAAATTCTTAGCTTGTTTTATTCTACTATGTCTACTGATAATTCTCAAGATAAAAATTTGTGCTGATCATGTAGAAGGGAGTTTTATGGGGGTGCAAATAATCAACAATTGAAATTTAATCTTTTTTTTGGAGCTAATCCAAGTGATAAAATGGCACAATATATTTATCATTGTAAGCCTCATATAAAGACGCGTTCAACGATATATGACATGATTCTGGCCATTGTAATCGGGATCAGCTCGGCGCTGGCCACTTACCGCCGAAAAATGGCTTACATATTGTGAGATTCTACTTTTCATATTATTTACAAATATATATATATGACTATATATATTGTGTCATTAGAACACTTGGATCAGGTCTTAAAATGGATTAGTATTTATACTTTTTGATACTTTGCACCTCCATTAAGCCCTCCTACTACTTTATCAGCACAAATTTTTATATTGAGAAATATCAGTAGACATAGTAGAATAAAATAAGCTAAGAATTGATAAATATTCGAAAAAATTTTAGCGTTCTTTCAGAGTTAATATCATTTATTTAGGTATATAACAATCAGAGATGTGGATTGTCAGAGAGGTCCAAAATATCACCTTAGAGTTGGAATATAGCCTAAATAATCAATTCTGGGTACTATTTACATCATTTTAGAAGGTCATTTAGGGGGTTACTTTGAGGTACCCCTATCAATTTTCGAAAAGCTTTAATCTTCCAATCAAATCCGTTTAGTTTTCGATCCTACTCACCTAAAATTTTGAACTTTGTTTAAAACCCTCCCCCTAAATGACCTCCTAAAATGATATGAAAAGTACCTTGATTTGATTATTTCGGCGATATCTTAACTATAAGGTGCTTTTTTGTCCTCTCTGATCTTCCATATCCCTTATAACAGTACTGAATTTGTAAAACTGACATGTCATCCTGACGCTCCATAATTACAGGGTTAGACATTATGGATGGGCAAAAGGCGTGTATTGCCAAAATACCCTTCCTGTCTCCGAAAAATGACCAAAATACCCCTTCCCCCTGAGTTGAATAAAAACTAAAATCCTGTCCACATAGTAATTTGGAAAAACGGCGTCAAACGAACCATATTCTGTGAAATGTTATCTAAGTTCTTAGAATATTAAGAATTTTATCAAATTCTTGAACAATTCGTCGAAATTCTGTTAAATTACGTCACTTTTAATTAAATTCTGCAAAAATAAGGCAGTTGAAAATACTCCTTATATACCAATGTTATCTTAAAGCTCTTATCAGTACCCTATACCCCGTGACTTTTTATCCTTTGCCCATCCCTACTTAACATAATTACTTATTAAAACAATAAAATCATATTGTTAACATACTTGATTAATTACAGGCTTAATTTTAACAGCTTCCATTAATTTGCTTATTTGCTCAGAATTAAAATTGGAAACACCAATAGACCTGGCCAGTCCCTGTGTTACGGCTTCCTCCATACCCTGCCATGTTTCTATATAAGCATCCTTCTTCCATGTTCTTGGTATAACAGATCCATTTCTGAATGTTGGAATCACCTTTTCGCCATCTGCATAGCCCATGGGATAATGGAGTAGTGCCAGATCCACATAATCAATGCCCATATCATCCAAAGACATTTTTAAACTTTCAATCACTCTATCGCGTCTATGAAAAGTGTTCCACACTTTAGTTGTAATAAAGAAATCTTCTCTTCTAATCAGACCAGTGCTGATCACTTTCTGCAACACTCTTCCAAATGCTTTTTCAATATTATAGTACCAAGCACTATCTATATGCCTGTATCCTGTACGAATAGCTTTTTCTAATACTTCTCTTGCTTTTTGATCTTTGTTCAAAAGCTTTGATTTTAAATTGCCCTTGTCATATAATATTTGCCAAGTGCCAAATCCAACAATTGGCATTTCAATGCCGTTATTTAGTTTTATTTTCGGCGACACTTTGACCGGAATGAAACTTGGCCCAGTTATTTCTATATAAATTGAATTAGAATTATTCAGATTATCAAGTATATTTTCTCAAATAATAATATAAATTTTAAAATAATAATATAAAAAATTTAAATAATTATTACAGATTATCTTTAGATAATCATTTAGGATATAGAATAGAATGAAAAATGTTGGCAATGATTTATCATAGTCATCTTATATGAACCTACCATTATTGCAATAATCATTATTTGAGCTTATTGTAAAAAATATGATCAAAAATGATCTATATTCCATTTATTAAATATTTATTATTTATCTTAAATTTTTAATGAATTTAAAAATACAAATATGTTTTGTGTAAATGTAATATAAATAATATCCATTTATGACGTTTAAACATTTTCTGATATAAAAACAAATACAGCAATAACCAATTCTTGTCTTGATAAGGGGTGATGATGTTTACTCTAACAATGGGCATAAATTCTTTCAAATTAATGTACCTTTATGTTAAACAAGTATCTATATCATTAAAGATGAACTGTACCTCAAAACGTGTAATGCCTTTGCATAACAAACACTTATTTCTAAAGGGTAGAGCAAAGGCGATCAAAACTACATGTACTGTTAAACTTTACCAAAAAATCTAATCACTAATTTAAACATTATTATTAAGCCTATGATTCAGTTATAGGAATAATGAGATTATAAACGAATTAAAGAGATTATAAACTCAAACTCAACTCTTAAATATATGATATATGTGTGAGAATTTTCAAATAGGCTGAATCAGCCTGTAAAGCTCACCATTGGAATAGAGTATTGATGGATATCTGTATAGAGTTTAAAATCGAGCAATGAAAATATTTGGATTTGTGAATTTTCAAATCAGACTCGGAACTACGCATGTTCAATTAAAGAAACATTCAAATACTTGTATAGTTTATGTCAATTACTTGTAGACTTTATGTTGAGAGTCTACTTTGAAA
>JAQFXN010003062.1:0-11528 GCA_034693365.1 Liacarus xylariae | reverse complement strand
ACAAAAATGTGTTGTAATTCAATTATACTAAATAAAGTCTTCTATTGGTCTAATATTGTCATATGTAATGGAGATACTTTGGGGGCACTAGACTTCTTTGGGGATAAATACTTTATTTGAAGACCCAACTCATTTAAGCGCGCAGTTTAACCCCTAGAACGGTCCTCTTGTTTCTGGCTATGATAATTGATACTTGTTCAGAATCATTGTTCATTGCATTATTAAGTGTATTTATTTTTAACATTTGTCTGCAATACTTAGAACTCTGGCCACATGTTTATGCTGTTTATTTACTTTATTAATATATCCTTGACTTAAAAAAGAAATAATTTACATTCTATTCTTGTTAGATTGTTTTCTCTTTCCTATAATATATGGTGTAAATGATAGCACTCTTGATTATTTGATAAAAATTTGAGGTCTGAGTCCATCCCTAATTAATATCAGAGATTCTATCTCTTTCCCATACAAACTGTGAATTATGTGATTTTGTAAGCTCTAATTATGTACTAGTACTAAACTACTAGTACAATTTTACTCAAGTTGTAGCGATGGTCATTCTCTATTAGCAAATATTTTACAAAATTCTACTATTTTCCAAAAATATTCAGTAAACGAGGTTTGAGAGAAAAGATACCTCACGGAGATCCTACATGGGTGCAGGATCAAAAATCTATGGGGAATTCCCTACTGTATCATTTTCCTTGGACATACCTGCATTTTGAAGCTTATTTATTTTCAATTGTTCTACAATTATTCAAAAACATTTTATTCTAAAACCAAAAATATCATGATCTATTATTGCTATTAACAATAGCTCAGAATTCAAAACAAGAGAAATCAATAAGAGTTGTATTATTATTTTGGCAACACTTCAGTTTGTAATTAACTTTTGAGACATACATAAGCTAAGGTCATATTTTCAAGTGTTGTGCACAAAATGTTCTAAACAACAATTAATTAAACGAAAGTTTCTACACTTTTCCAAAAGCCTTCACATCTATTCAAACGTATAATTTTTAATTACTATTATTATTATATTGTTTGGGCTTCTCTTCACATACTGTAACAGTAACTGTGCTGAGCTGTGCCACTACATATGGTTTAACCTTGGATGAATGAACGGAATGAATAAAAGTAGTATTATATTTAATTCCTATAAAATTGTAAATAATAATAATGATTAAACATTTACTACTTCATCGATGATGTAAAGTCTGACATTTAAATCGAGAGCGGTTTGTCAACAGAACGATAAGTATATATTTGCCAACAATTTTACATAAGGAAAATCAAATATTCCTGAATATTTACCAAAATTAAATATTTTAGCCCTGTGCAAACAATTTATTAATAAGCAATCTCTTAGAAATTTTACAGAATATAATGTTAATCTAAAGAATCTTTACAGATATAAATATATTCATCAATGTGATTGCTATCGTGCAGATTTCTAAAGCTCATCCAGAATTTGACAATAAATAGCGTAACTCTATTAATATAATTTACGTATGGATTAAATTCTGATTAATAATAATTTCACAATGATATTTATTCTCTAAAGCAGAAAATAGTCAGAAAAATCTGCTCTACAATTATTACAAATCTCATAACTTGATAAATTATTTGCCTGATTAATTATTAGATGGATTATATAATTTTAAGTTCAATCATTGATAACATTTAATAAATTAAACTATCAATGTGTCTTGTTGCGCATTAAAATTATCTTTGCACTAATTAATTTGACCGTTATAAAAAAGAAATTCTTAATTAATCAATTTTTTGATAAGACCTTGAACATAAATGACAGCTGCACTTTCCCGGCTCATTCAATGACCTTTAATAATATTTCTGTAAGTAATAGTTTATATTATGACACATAAATAATGTATATGTCAGCTATTAAAGAGTGATAATCCAGAAAAGTTAATATTATATAACACAAATATAGTGCTCCACTTATTCTAAAAATATTGTTGATATCAGTTAAAAGCACCACTTGCCAAACTATACCAAACAATATGCTAGAGTCACTACATCTTCCTGCAAAAGTTCAATCATATACCTTATGATGCATGTGTAGTTTCGTCATGGCTATGAACTTGAATAAATAGTTGGCTAATAGTGGTAATAACTTATAGAGGCGTAGGAAAAGGAAAAAGTTTCAGAGAGTATTTATTATTGTCAAAGCCAGGAATATTCCGGGCTATGACTTCGCATAGTTTGCCAAATATTGCACAGGGTGGGGGCATTATGGAGGTCCAGTGGAGGGTATGAATCGTCAAATTCTTGCAGATTTTTAGTTAAAATGACGAAATTTAAAGAATTTTGACTAATTCTGTAAAAATATAGCAGAATTTTGGTAAATTAAGATGAATTCTGTAATCTTTAAAACTTCTCCAAGAATTTAGACAGAGTTCTACAGAATATTCGAAAAAGGCGCTTCGGCACCGTTTTCTCAAAATTGCATGAAGAGAGGAGATGGTACCTTGCGGGCAGCCTAGGTATATTGAGCAGAATCACAGGGAGATATTGCTGTACCCACTTTCCTATTTCTGAACTTATTACTAGATATAGATAATACAAAGATTAAGATTTAAAAATTTAAGAGTTTAACTTTAAAATAGGTTCAATATGTTTTTGAATTTGTTTTAGACCTCTCTCAAAATTGTATTTTAACAAAAAAACTGGTTTTCACAAATTGTACTTCAAAGACCAGATTATTTGTGTCAAAAACGTTTTTTGTTGCTAAAAACCAATAAACAATATCCAGAATAACCGTTGATTTAAGTAAAATAAACTCTTTTCTATACTAACAATAAAACAAATGCATTAAAGTTTTTTAAAAAATAATATCTATTTTCATCGAACGCAAAGATATAATTAATATTAAAATAATTTGCTTTTCCCTTTCTTATCAATTACCAAATGGATGTGTTAAGCATCAAATGGGAATCAACGATAGAGATAATCTGCTAAAGAGAATAAAAGACTAATGTGATTGAAAGCACACATTTAATTAATTATTTGAATGACTTGTTGTATTGAATTAATAGTTGACATAAAATATTATCCAAAATTCTTTGACTGATATTGGGAGGGGGTGTCACCTGAAAAAATAGTACCTGCTTATCCATAGACAATTTTCGAACCTACGGTTGCCTATTTAAGGCATCCAGAGATAGCGGAGGTCTGTCGAGTCAGGATGACATAAAGGGGTGTTTTGCAAAAATGTGGAAAATACGAAGAAACAAAAGGAAGTTTGAGGTAAAAATTTGGCCTGTTTCAAATATTCGGGTGGGTAAGAAGAAAGTCGGCTGAATTAGGGAGCATCTGGTTGATTTGAATATATTTAAAATTCAGATTTATCCAGGAAGTTATAAAACAATAGGATTGATTTTGCAATAATAGGTTAATGATTACGGGATAAATGAGAAAAGTTTTCATTTAAATCAACCAGACATTAATTTCATCCTGAAAAATTCTAATTTCTAATCATCTACTGATATAATACTAATTGTCATCAATGAATCTTTTCTGCGCAAAAACTTTGGTGTGAATAGAATGCTATTCCAAAATTTATTAAAAGTATCCATTAGAGATTTTAACAGTTTATTATTAGTTAACAGCAAAATAAATCTGAACGAAAATACACCTTGAGAATATTCCATAGATGCCAGAACTGTAACAGCGTAAATTACAATCAAATGCTATATATTGTATTGTATAAATAAAATAATGTACCCTGGTGCTAGATTTTCAATATTGATTTGGAAGCCGACAATTTAACATTTTTCCTAGTTCATTATAATTATGCCCCAATCATCACGTTTTAGATTGAGCTATACTTAATTTACTAACTCTTTGTAAATTTGGTTACAAAATGTTTCAGTAATATCATTGCAAAAGATGTCATTATTTGTAATAAATTGGTTTATCAAGATATTGGTTCAATTTGTAGTACAATTTTCTTTTTTTTCTTCATCTTTTATAACCATATCTCAAATTTTTATACAAGTAATAATGCTAAATCTTATTTATTTAATGTAATAATAACTATATTAATAATTCTTATAGACATTATTTTATTACATAAAAAAGAAAAAGAAATAACAATATATTATATATTATTATTTCATGATATACTATAATATATCAAAAATTATTAACACGGTTATGTAAACTGTGCTTTGTTTGATACAGTGATAGACTAAACTGCATGAACAAGCTAATGGTGGAGAGAGAGATTAGTATATTTAAGTTAATACTTCAACACTATTGAGGTTTCTTAAATGTAAACTTTTATGAGAATATTCTTAACTCAAGAGCTACTTGTGCCAGAATTGTACTTTACCTGTTGCGAGGAAAGTAATTTATAGGATAAACATTTCATAAGCTTTTATTAATTGTATTTTATATCCAATAGTATAATTCAAATGGTTTATTCGACGCGTGTATTCAAAATAGCTTAATGTACTGGTAGTCTCTGATAGCTTTGAACACTTCTCCACACATAAGGATCTTATGATTAGGTGCAGTAAACTTAGTGTTTCTTTTAGAATACCGATACCTATTGTAAACTTTAGCAGATTCTGAAATAATATTTAATAGATTTATAAAACTAACCATAATAGTGCTCAATGTGTTGAAGAATATTTTGCTTAAATTATAGAATTTTAGATAATTTTCAATAGTTTTTAAGAAATACTCAATTGTTTATGTCATAGCATAAGTCGGACTGGCCAATATAAACATGCAGATTTATAACTAGATGGTTTTGACTGGATTATCTATCATTATGTTTCAACTTTGTCCAGTGTGAAGTTTAACTTGTTAAGAAAATTATAGTGAAATATGAAAAAATTGAAATGATACACTTATTTGTTAGAATATAATTTTTATAAATAGTGTCATAAATAAGCATAAATTATCTTGCTGTCATATTTTTCGCCATTTAATAAATAAAACTGTACTAGAAAAAAACAAGAGTTAGAGAATGACATTATATAATTGTAATCCTCAATATTTTCATTCATTTTTATTAAAAAATACATTAAAACCTTTCGATTTAGACGCAGTGACCAAATGATAAACATCCAGTGCCAGAAGCACTTTGTCCCACACCTTCCAGAACAAGAGACGAACACATTGCTAGAAGTGAAGTGAGTACAAGGGAGAGGATAATTACTTTCTTTGAAAAAATCATGAGAAGCAGAGATGTGAAAGATCTAAAACGCCAGGGGTGTGTGTGTTTGGGTTTTCTTCAATTTTTAGAGCATTTCTCCCACCTTTTGTCAAAGTTTAGGGGTATCTGTCCATAGATTTAATGTCAATCAAAAATTTTGCTAGTATTCCGGCCTGGACCCTCCCTTCCACATCCCGTATGAGAAGTGAGAAACACCCCTGCTTGGGAACGAACCAGCTTGCTTCACTCAGACTGAACTACTCTTGTATATCTTTGAACTTTTATCATTTATTTTTAGCAATTTAAGTGATTATTATTTATATAATCAGACAATGATTGACAATAATTGTATACATTTTAAACTGAAACACAACAGAGAAAAATAAAAAAAACAATTACAAATGGATATACAGTATATCTCAAAAAATCAGAAACCTAAGAAAAATAAATAAAATAAATCGATTTTTAAAGTTATTCTTTTTCTGTGCCATTATATAAATTAAGAGAATATGAATTTTATTTTTTTCATTTTTGTTTCCAGTTTCTAAATTAATAGAGATTTTTTATTTGACTAGTTTTATGGCTAATTAGATTTATTCGCAAAATTATATTAACTATGTCATTTCATGGAAAAGGTTGGCCTTGAAGATGTAAATAACTTTGTATCTAGGTTGAACTATATTGAAATAGAATTTATAATTTTATTAATTACTTCTTTGTCTGTATCTGATGCTATATTTGGATTGTTTTACTAGTTGGATTTTACATATTCTTATTATTAATAAACAATTTGAAAGATATTTACGTCTATAAAATTCAATTCACATCTGTTTTCCTGTGCCATCTATTTATTTTCATATTTTATTCCAACTTGTTTAAAATTTGCTACGATCACCTGACATTACTTCATAGTACTATTTGATGGAAAGAATAATAAAAATTTATTTTGATTTAATAATAAATTCTAGTGGAGCTCCACTTCAAGTCTGATGACAATTAAAATATATTGATTTTGAATATTTATATTAACAACTTTTGTATACTATATTTATAGTGTGTTTCTAAATTGGTTTATGTAAATTATTCTCAGCCAAATTTGTAACCTATTAAAGTATTATTACGAAGGTAGTTTTCCACAATCTATAGTGTTTTTTTGTTGATGATTAGCATTGATTGTAGCATTAATTTGTGTTATCTAAACATCAATTCTGTCAACACAACAAACTTGCAATTTAACGATCTGTCTGTATAAACAAACATTCAGGAAAATATCTAGCTTTATTATATATTATATTGGAAATATAAAATAATGCACCGGTCTACATTCTATTTATTATATTCATATCTCAATATTCCAAAATATTACATTTTGTATTTCATATTTAAATAGTTTTTTGCAGGGATGTCAAGACCTGAAAATGTCAGGGAATTTTGGTTTTCTCCTATTATTTGGGTTTTTCTCCCATTTTTTACTCAAAGTTTAGGGGTATCTGTTCATAGACTAATGTTAACAAAAATTTTGCCAGGGTGGGAGGTATTCCGGGCAGGACCCCTCTTGACATCCTATGTTTTTAAATATATTAGCAACATCAAACGTTGGAAAGCTATTTCTAAATAATATTAAAAGTTTGAGATAAACATCTTCATGAAAAAATTATTCTTTAGAAAATTATCGTTGAATAGATTAAAATATAAAAATGTTTATTTAAATATTTTAGCAGATAAAGCTGTGCATACAAGAGAATAACAATCATTTGACTTGTGCTGCTACTGTATGTTCAAACAATGATAATGGATTCTTAATTCTAAAAATATTATAAAAAATCAAATCTGTGTTCAATGATTCGACCACTGCTGCAAATTAAATTTGACGTTTTTGATATTCTAAATCATGGGTAAGAGTTAACTATAAGTTTGTTTAAATTACTTGGCTTTAAATTCTGAAGAAAGTGAGCTCAAATTATGCATCTACTTGTAGTAAAAGTGATGAATAAAATTATCTTAATCAATTTGACTCCACAATACATATTTTTAAAATCTAGGAAAAATGTAGTTTATATTTGACAATTTATTTTAAATATTAATATCTAATCAAGGTTTTTTAAAAAAATTAATCTATTAGTTGTAATAAGAAATAAAGTTCGATATTTTATCAAATGATAATTTTGTTGATATAAATTTGAATTATATAAAATCCCCTGTTAATTATATTTAACAAGGTCTCCAATTTTAATATACCAAGATTTTTAAAGTCATGAAAGACAGAAAAGACTAGTGACCCTTTTGATGATTTTAGTTGACAATTTATTGATTAGCATACTAATAAAGTCAGAATTTATTTAATAGAATTCTGAGTCACACCTCTCTTGAATAAAGAGTCACTCACTGAACACTCAAATATTTCTCTATTACTGCATTTCTTATGTAAGAATAGTGTCTTCTGTGTATTTGACATATCCGGCACAATCATTAGAAGAATAATTCCTTTCCAAAATCCCTTAGAGATTAGGAAACTCTTATATTGTTTCTCAATTCTAACTGATCCTGACAGTTTTCACATTTTCTTTTACTTTTCTATATCAATTCTTATTTATGAAATGTCTAGAATCTAGACGAAATAGACAAATTTCTTGCTTTATAATATTGACTGAGGTTTGGATGTTTTATTTTCTAATATCAATGTTGTTATCAGTGATGTTATCTAGGGGCTTTAAACTGATAAGAGATTGAAACTGAATCATATCTACTAATACAAACTCTATAGATTTCAATTGAGTTCAATAGAGTTTGCATTAGTAGATATGATTCAGTTTCAACCTGTTATCTGACTCAAGCCCCTGATCACATCACTGATTAATAAATATATTATTTTTGCATTCTTTGTCTGTAATTAATTTTTAATTATTAATCATTTATAGAAAAGGAAATTTTAATCAATAAAAATTGAAATTAAATAATTAAC
The DNA here is from genome assembly GCA_034693365.1 of Liacarus xylariae. NCBI lineage: Eukaryota > Metazoa > Arthropoda > Arachnida > Sarcoptiformes > Liacaridae > Liacarus > Liacarus xylariae. The sequence continues at coordinate 3,378 of JAQFXN010003062.1, read as the reverse complement.
ACACAGATGGAATTCATCAATAAACATTTGTATTTGTAAATTAAGTTAAAATTATATTTGTGCTATACAGAGAAAAAGTGACAATAAAGCAAGATAGTCTTTTTGGTCTAGACTTATAATAGCAAAAAGTTGTCGTCACATGACATATGAGGTGACATATGTATTAGAAATACAAGTCCCATACAAATAGTCCCATAACAAACATATATTTTCTATACATTTGGGGACCCGTACCACAACTTTTTCCTATTTAGAAGTCTAGACTTAACATAACAATTTTTAAAACAGATGTGAATAACAATTTCTTTTTCTTATTTTGCATTATAGTTTTATCTAATGTTTTATTTCTAAATTGTTTTTAGTTTAACCAAATTTTTTGCAAATCTATTTACTGATATACGCTAAAATTTCATGCATAACACGCGCGTTATCTAATAAGAAAAGTATAATTTCGTCAGAGTTTGAGGTATGCAACCGAATATCTTAAGTAAGAAAATCAAAATTGTATTATGGGGTGTACAAATAGTATGTACGGGAAAATGGCGAAAATCTAGACCCATACTCCCCTCTATGTACGCACTCGAACTGGATAACGGATTCTTACGTACACTTAGACTTGACCCCCCTCCCCTCTAAAATATTTTAAGTATTTTAATAAACTATCCTTTAGTATAACCATTAAGGTTATCATTGATTATATACATGTTTTTAGTCAAAATATTACCAAAATAAGTGACATTAATGTTACAAGAGAGAGTTCGGTTTGAATTCGTTGTTGAATTAAAATTTCCGTAATTTAAAACACAATTATAAATAATAATCATGAAAATCACGAATACTTATAAATTTTATGAATAAAAACTGAAATATTATACTTTATTTTAATGATTAAAATACTTGAGATTATCAGTTGATTCCAAAATCCAAAATATTAATCTTTTTTATAAGCCTTTCATTAAGTATTAATTCAGTATTCAGTACGTACTTACTTTCGCTACCCCCTCCGTGTCTATTCGTACACTTTTGTGTGTTTTCTCTCGACCCACCTCCCCTATCACATGCGTACGTACTATTTGTACGTCCCCTCATAAGTTATAACAAAATAGCAAATAGTGTATTGCAATAAGCATTGCTTTAATGATAATTTTAATCTCTCAAAATTAGCATTTTAATCAAGCACTAATAATTCATTTATATGTCATCTTAATGGATGTTGATGAATCTATATTTTATGAGCAAATTTTTTAAATACATTACGAAAACACAGAACATAACAATAGGGCACGTTATATACACGAGTGAGCCATATAACCATTGATTTCCTTTATTCAAGAAAATTAACTTTCTCTTTAATACTTTTGCACTCTAATGCTTTTTTAAAAATGCACAAAAGTATATGTGCTCATTGGAACAGAGATGGACAAGAGGGTTGAGTCCGGAATATTTCCTTTTGAGAAAAAATCCCTAACATTACGTTTATGTACAGATAGGCTCAATACGTGGTAAAAACTCAAATACCCAAATGAAGTCTATGACTTGGCCGTTTTTCCATCCATTCATTAAAACAATTATAGTGGGAAAATGAGACTTTATCTCAAATGCATGTCAAAATTTATTTTGTGTTCGAGTTTGAAACAATCATCATTTGATTCAGCATGTGCGATTAAGTTAAGTCAATATCGATTTATCAAATACTTTTCAATTGGTTATTTTTTTAGCTTATCGTAACTCTAACTCTGTTTAAGAATTAAGTTATAATTACTAAAATTGGTGGTCAAGCGAGGGGGGGGATTGTTATAGTCAAAATACACCACCTTTTTAATATTTGCAAACCACCTTCTTTATTTATGAACAACAGAAATTTTTTTTCTGTGTTATTAGGTCTTATTTTTTTCATATTATGTGTTTTTGAATACTTGGTGTGGAATTTTCAGGAAAATTTCTCCAAATTGTCGAACTCTCTGTATTGGCCAAGCTTTGCGACCCCTGGTTACTACTAACATTAACACTGCTGGTCTTACACACGACATTCACAATGTATTGTGTATTTTATTATAATTTTCAGCATTTTTCTATACAATACCAACAGAATTGCTTTTTTGTACGATTTAACTGTTTGTCTTGAAATTGTTTTTATATTCATATCGGGTGTAGTCAGTGTCGACCGAGTCAGAGGAGGATATAGAGGGTGCAAAAAGTCAGCAGGTGTACTTTATCAAAACTTGAAAGGTAAAAACCAAAATTTTTTGCCTACAGCGCAAAAGTCAAGGGGGTTTATTGCAAAATCTCAAGCTCATGGGGTATTTACGCTATACGTCCCCTTGTCTACCCCCGATTAAGATTGTATTCTACATGATTTGAAACTCTGATAAAATATTATTTACAATTAATTTATTAATTATTTCACAAATTGCTATCAATGCTAATCTACTGTTTATTGTCAAAATTGTCAGGCAAGACAGCTTAATCCAGGATAAAGTTTTTACAGATTCGCATAATAACGAACGTGTGTACTCCTGAACCAAAATTTAAGCGCAGACATTGTAACTTTGAATTTCTGGTTATTTGAATATCTGAAATGTTTAGAGAGGAGAGGAATGTGAACTAAATATCTTGCCAAATATCAAAATTGTCTAATGCTATAAGTTCAGCCCTGGGTTAATTGAACCGGGATGATAAATAATAAACATTTAATAAAACGTATGAACTGATACATTAAAGACATCCTCATTTAACCTATTAAAATGAATTTTGACAACTCATTACAATACGTCTATATTAGTGGAAATATTAAGTAAAAAAATGTGGGAAGAGGTAGGTGAGTGAAAACACCGCCAAATGCTTGCAGTTGGATATCTAAAAACCTCGGACCATTATCCTGTGAATAAACATTTCAGTTGTATCGGATCGCCCATCATATTTATTTTATTTTCGCACTCTTAGGTCACCTAATCCTACCTCAATTAAAGGAGGTGTTAGAAACTCAACAATCTGAAAACTTTTAAACATCCAGCCACTATTTCTCAATATTGAGATAGCACATTCGGATTGGACATGTCATTACAATACCATTAAATGGACTCCTATGAGAAGTATATGTGCTTGGACGTCCTTAATGGATCGTGCCGATATAGAGAATTTAGGCAAAAAAATAATTTATTATTTATAAACATAATAAACAGTGTAATTCAGTGTCACAAAAATTAGATTAAGCATTGTGTAATTAAACTAGATTAACTAGATTTTAGCGGTTATCACGGATAAAGCAATACTTATCAAGTGCTAATTTATCCAAAATAAACTACCCTAAAGTCCTGTAGATAACCCGCCCGCGTGTATAACCCGCAGCCGTATAAATAAAGCTATTTTATAAATTAT
>JAQFXN010003061.1:0-11528 GCA_034693365.1 Liacarus xylariae | reverse complement strand
CTTTTACATCAAAACTCACAATTTAATACAGGTCTTACTGTATAAAAATCTTTACTAATCACTGATTAATAATGCTATCAAAGAATAAAAATGATTTTGAAATTAATTTAAGTAATGTTCCAGTATAATTGAGTTAAAGAATAAAAGAGTAAATGAGTGAAATATGAATTTGCATTTATGTCTGGAAAAGATAATGATTTTAATTCATTTTTAAAACTATTTATTCATGTTTAATACTTTAAACTTTCTTTATTGATATCAGTAAATACTAATAAATTGATTTTTTTTTTGATGAATGAAACATTGTAATGAAGTTTCAGATAGAATTGTGACTTTATTCATAACAGAGTGGTAGAAGTATAGAATAGAAGAAAATTGAGTTTATATTTATTTTACATATTTATTGAGTTTATATATAAATTTCAATTTAGCATTTTATAATAATTCACCCCTTTTATCAATTTGAGCAATGTCACATAAATTTTATTACTGAAATAATTTATTGAATATCCTTTTTTAAAATATAAACTCTATTAAATTCATTTTGAGTTATGTTAAGCAAAATATTGTGTATTAAATGAGTTTATGTTAAGCTTGGAATCTATTTTTATTTTATTCCATTTCTATATTATCTATTGAAAACTTATCCGAAACATATCCACATTTGATCGATTGGTTCTGTTTTTGCCGACAATTAGTTGTATAAAAGCCGAAATACTTTTATATATTCGCAGAAATGTTCAAATCCCATGAGATTTATACCTATTATATAATATTATTGCGAACACATTAAAAGTAATGTAATATTAAGACAACATTTACAGTAAGTTTATATGTCTTTAGAGTATTCTTCATATACTGAAACCCAATGCCCGTCTATGCCGTTGTGGGGTTTCTGTCTATGTTTCTGAATTACAAACTTTTCAAGCAGAAACCCTTTAGTTGATCATAAATTTATTTCAAGTAAATTCATTTCAACTTCTAAAATAATGCTAAATAACTGTATAATTCTTAGTGATTGGTTGTAAAAATTAGAATTTATTGAATTAAAACTCAAGTACTTTCGGTCCTAATCGGAGCCAAAAGTCAGGAGTTATATAAAAATGTTTTTAAAGATTGAAATATGTCTTTAATTAATTATATTCACGAATTAAATCATAAGAAAGCAATATTTCATTTCTAATAGTAAACAAAGAAAATTATCTGTTAATAGAAATCATTTTTCAATTTCTTTCACTTTCCCATTATATGGATTTGATATTTTATATCACTATTGCTTTAGACATTATAATTTCGCCTTCCACAAAATCGTGCGCACATGTGCAGAGATACTATTGCATTTTCAATAAAGACAAGGTAAAAGGATAGGCTTGGTCATAAACATGTATAATTTATACATTTTATACTGTATAATTCGAGCAAATAAATTCTGAAAAGTGAAATTTACAACATTACAATATTTTGACTGAATCTCTGCTGTCTGAATTTGATCTGAGATGGTTCATTAATCTATTAACTATTCATTATTTTTAATGCTTATTTCGTAATTTTATTATTTTGGTTTCTAAACATTTTTTTTATTATATTAATAAAGTAACATGATGAAATTAATCAATTCACTCTATTTCATAATTTCATAAATCATTACTTTTAATTGATTTACATCTCCTTAAATATAAATGTGTAAAAATTTGTTATAACTTATTTTCAAGAATAATTGAATCGCATCTTGAATTACTCAACTCTTTCTTTTAAATATAAAACATTCAACTTTTTCCACTAATTTTATACAAATTTATTCATTAATAAAGTACTTCACATGTATTTATTGTGTTCACAATACTCTTCAAGAATATGCAAATATATTCAGTTGTGTTGAGAATCACTTTACTTTATTAAATCTTAATATCTATTATAAATCAATTGCTAAATAAGAAAACAAGCTCTGAATTAATTGTGAATAAATTGTTTGTGACTCTGATTTCGGTCAGTTGACAGTTTCTAATAGTTAATATTCAAGTATTCAAGTACTCCAGAACTTTGCATTTCTAATGGATGCGATATTTCCGAAAAATCCCAATTTCGAGTGCATTACCGCCAATACCATTGCTGAAAAAAGAGGTGTTCCGTATTATTTTGGACTGGACTTTGCACCAAAGGGAAATTTCACTTTCACCTGGCAATTAGCGGTAAGTTGTGATTCAATTACTATTAGAACCAGTGGTAGTCAGTGTCGGCTGTCAGACGGGCTTATAGGGCTTATAGGGCTTATAGGAATGGGGATATTTTGGGAAACATTTTCTCAAAACATCATGATGTATACAAAATTCCAAAATATGAAAATTCAAAGGATGTAAAGCAAGAACCAAAAGGTTTTGCCTGCGAAGCAAAAAGTCAGAGGGGGTACTTGAAAATTTAGGCCATTACCCCTCCCCTCCCCCTGATTAAAATAATTCTATTTAAAGAAAACTATTCAATGATATTTCATGTAAGTATAATGTACTTCTAATCAGGGATAATCTCAACTTTGCTTGATTATTTCCAAAGTACAATTCCTAAGATTAATTGAAGTGACATAAATGTACATGAATTATCTTGAGGAATGTTTGAGTATAGCTGTCATATTCAATGTATGGAAGCCAGATCACCTAGCTCAGTGGTTCATTAATGATTATTTTCTCTTAAGCTTGAAGATATTGGAACTCAGGTGTTATGCTCCGTGCACTTTTTTGTCGTTAAAGAGTTAGTGCGAAGAACTCATTTCGGGTAACAAATGTCATGTTATAATAGATTGAAAATATTAAATAAATGACTTTCAAATGGTATAGAAATTTATTTTCTGCTGATTTCAGTGCAATCGCTGTATTCATTAATCCGAAACGTTTCCTAACTTTCGATGGGATTAGTGAGACATTTGCACAACAACTCAGTTATATTAAGGCAAAAGTAGAAATAAATTCACGAAAGTTCAATTCCACCATTTAAAAGTTACATTTTATTGAAAGGAAGTGGACATAAGTCTGGACATGTTTCCACTCAATGCACTGTTCATGTCGTTCGCAGATCTACTCAACTCTGAAATCTCGCCCTCTTTGGCAATAATGGGAGGACTCTATCCCAACACGAAGTCAAATCCGATTTTCGGTGTAATCAATATATTCTACACAAACGTAAACACTCTTCTGTACTCACAATGACTTTTCATCCAATTATTAATTCCACCCTTGCTTTAGGTCTGGATTCTCATCCTATTAACAATTCTCATAACAACAACTTTACTCACTCTTGAAATATTCTTATTTGTTGACCCAAACAAACAGTAAATATGATCTCACAATTGCTGTGTGAAATGGGCCTCGCTGAACGGGCAGGTTTAGCAGAATTGCTGTCATTTCTGTGCTGGTTAATATTTTTCAAGCTCATTTCTTTATTGCATCAAGCTATATGTCCTTCATATTTATGCGAATTTTCGTTAATATGAGCATAGTGGTTTCCCTGTAATGTCAAATTTGAAGTAGCAGGTATTTTATTGGCAGAAATGACATTACAGGGAAACCACTATGCTCAAATTCGCATAAATATGAAGGACATATAGCTTGATGCAATAAATAAATGAGCTTGAAAATATATTAACCAGAACAGAAATGACAGCAATTCTGCTAAACCTGCCATACCTGTCCGTTCAGTGAGACCCGTGTTAAATGTATAGTATATTTTGTTGTTTATTCCACTTTTTATAGTTTCAAAAATGATTTTGAATTTTGGAAATATATCTGCAAATATGGAAAACAACTGTGGATTGTCTGGAATGCAATTTTTATGACATGTATTTTATTTGAAATGCATTATCAGGTCTGTCACTACTGCTTGCAATCACAAGCACCGCAATCGGAGATCGTGTTTTATTGAAAGTGGCCTGTTCAATGATGTCAACTCTTTCAGAAAAACTGAAACTCCATTAGAAATGTCACATTTTTTCTATTTTGAAATTATCATGTTCAATTCAAAGGCCATTTTCAATAAAAACAAGATCTCCGATTGCGGTGCTTGTGATTGCAAGCAGTAGTGACAGGCCTGTGCACTATCCTGAAACATTGTTGACAATTTCTGTGTTTATTCTCCAGCATTTCACTTTCGACACAAATACCTGTTTCGGTATTCATTAATAGTCGGAATTCTAATACTAACGAAAGTATTTCTGATGAACTTCTTCTCGTCTCACATCTTATCGATTACTATTGAAAACCCGTATTCTGTAATCGATAGCATTGAGGATTTGGACCAAAGATCTGATTTACAGCCCATCCTTATTGTTCCGAAAGCAGACATTGGGAGCTTAGAAGTAATAGCAATCTTAAGAATATTGTTCTCATTCTTGCAATTAATGCACAAAATTGTTTCGTTAAGAAAGAGGCAAAATTCGAGAAATCCATTGCTAAAGCAGTGGCTTATGGGCGACAGAATTACATCGAATACGATTGGGAGAGGATATTCGAGCGGACAAATGAGCTTATTAATAACATCAGCGTGAAAAAGACCCATGTCGTATTGGCTGCCTATAAGGATGTGGAAATGATGATTAGTGTGAATCAAATAAAGTATCAGAAAATAACGCACAAATCAAAGCATAAATATATTGAAAGAATCTTTGGATATGTAGTCAATAAAAACGTCTCTAAACTGCTTACAAACACTTTCGAACAAATGTCAAACTTTACTCACTATTTGTCAGATATTTATTTTCAATTCCTATTTCTTGTATCCGCAGACTATTTGACTCCAAAGAGACTGGACTTGACTTTAAATGGTTGGCCGCGAGTCTGGACATCGTGTATACCCTCTATGCGGACAGAGGTTTTATTCTGGATCTAAAAGAAAATGCTTTATTCATGGAATTGGACGAAATGAAGATAACTTTGGGGCCGTTTATTGCGGGCATTAGTCTCTCGTTTATTGTTTTACTGATTGAGAATTCAGACATTTTGAACAAAAATATGAACAAAAATTCCAGAACTAATAAAAAGCGAAGAATGAAAATCATTCGTTTAGCACCCAATACGCCTGATCACGCCTGAAAGCGGGAAATCCCGTAGTCATTAGTTAATCATTGCGATTCCTTAAATTCGGGGCTATTTCTAAAATCAACAAATTATAATTAATAATAATCAGTGGCGTCCGCCTTACTTGCATTTTCAAGTGACGCAAGATTTTTATGTACAAAATTTTATATTATAATCGTGCGATTGTTTTTCGGTTTGTTGTTCTCTTAATTTGTTGTGAAAGTGTTAAAATAAATACTAATTATAATTTATTTGTCTTTATGTAAATTATGTGAAATGTATTGAAATTGGAAAAGAGCTGATGATTAACATAAACTGTTTTGAACATTATTAATGTCACATTAAGAGTGCATATATTTAAAGTTGTTTTAGTTTTAGAGGCATTTTATTTCTTAAGGTGCCATGCTACATCTTTAGAAATGATGTTATTAATAGCTAGATTCATATTAAGTCATCTTCTTCAATTAAAGTAACTAAATCTTTCACTTACAAGATTCATTAATATATATATACAAGGTCAGTCGAATAAAAAGCAGCAGTATTTCAGAAATGGTTCAAGATATTTGAATTGTGTAAAAAGCATATAAGAAAGCAAAAAGCGATTGGTCTATAGATATCATATAAATTTAATGAAAGTCTTTCGAGATAATGTTAGTTTTGTGAAGGTCATATCTCTAGGCTATATAATAATAAAGTGTTAAAATCCTTTTTGAAATTTTAATCCCCAACCATATTCCACCCTCGGTATAGCCTAGAGATATGTTCCTCGCAAAACTAACATTTTCTCGAAGTGTTTATTGTAAATCCACAAAATTGGAATGAATGGAATGGAATGGAATGAATGGAATGAATGGACTGAATGGACTGAATGGAATGAATGGAATGAATGGAATGGAATGAATGGAATGGAATGAAATGAATGGAATGAAATGAATGGAATGAAATGAATGGAATGGAATGGAAAACCTCATTTATACTGAGAATCGACTTAACACTACAATAATGTCATTCGTGAACGTGAACTCAGTTTATAAAATATAACTATATTTCTAAAGTATTAAAAATAACAAATCATAGGATTAAGAATTAATTTTCTAAATAATTAAGTCTTTTAAATGTTGAGAGTCTTTCAGAATTTCGGTGAAATTCCAATTCGTTGTATGTTTTGATTCCTTTATAGAAAATTGAATTAATGTAGAAATTATTGTTGGGTTTAATTAAAACTAATTTCTTATTATCGCTCAATCGAGCACTCGATCGAGTGGTAGAGTAATTGTGAAACTTGTGGATCGACTCGAACTATGTCTGCGGAATCAAAATATGACCAATTATTGCATTAAATATGTGCTCAACAGTAGGAATTGGCAGACAATCACTGAGTCGTGTGAGAAATGAGAGCCGATTTCCTATTATTTTACCTATTTTTGTATCAAAAGTTTTGCTCATGAGAACTTTCGGCATAATAGAGAAATGGGTCAAGTAATGCGACATGAAGTCATTTCGCAACATTGTACTTTTGATATACAAGATAAGCAGTCAATTCCGCATTTTATAAATTGGAGAATCTCTCCCACTGGAGGCTAAGCATTAAGCATGTTTAATTTAATCCTATAAAAGCATTACTAAAACAAATGGGAAAATAAAATATTTAATAGATATAAAAGTAAAGATTTTAAATTTACACAAAATTCCGGTGTTTGAGAATACTACAAGGTAAAAGGATTCGTAGCTAGAGACACTCTCGAGATAGAATGCTATATATCTGAAGGCGCATCAGCCATTTTGATACCAATTCTTCTCCGAGTAAATGCCACTCCATTTCACGTCGGCTAAGGAGGACTTAATCTTTTGCCAATTTTTCATTTCTTTCAAGTGTTTCTCCGCATATTCGGAGACAAATATCTTGAATTTGGGAGACGGCATACCATTGAAGCCGAATTCGTGAAACGGCAGCGAATAAGAGCCCATGTCTTCGAACAGAAGCCATTCGCCGACATTCATCTCAGGCATGAGAAAGTCCCTTCCGATGCAGTCATAGCTGTCACAAGTGGGTCCCCAAAGAACAGTCGGCCAAACATGTCGCAGACTGAGCTGGAAGTGGTTCTTCAGCAGTGGTAGGGGTTTATAGGATTTCAGATCAATGACCGCATCCGCGAAAGAGCCGTAAACGCCGTCATTCATGTAATACATCAGCGATTGCCGACCATTCGCGCCATTCGTGCTGTTCTTCGCTATTATTCGCGTCACTAAAGTGAAGGCCGACTCGCAGTAATAGCGTCCCGGCTCTCCAATGACGGCCACTCCTCCCTCACTGAAGTGTTCATCTAAACTGTGGTTAATAACGGACGCCATGTCTTCGAAGGTTGCGATTGTGTCGCCATTTCTCCGATTATAGCAGACGCGAGAGCCGGGAAAACCGCCGCCGATGTCCAACAAACTCATCTCAAATCCCAACTCCAATGCGATGTCAAACGCCTTTCGCGCGCTCTCTATCGCCTTCGCGAACGTCTCTGCGCTCTGACAACCGCTTCCCGCATGAAATGCGATCCCAATCACGTTGAGTTCCAGCAGTTGAGCCCTCTTCAGTAAGTACTCGACTTTCTCCAGATCGGCTCCAAATTTGAGGCCAAGTCTAACACTGGAACAGCTGTCGTCGACTTTAATCCGCAGCACGAGTCGCGTCTCCGGAAATGAGGCGTATATTTTGGACAACTCCTCCTCGTTGTCGAAAGTCAGTAAATCGATTCCAACGCATTTGGAGTACTCTATGAATGACTGGGATTTGCAGGGATTGGCGAATACGGTGTTCGCAGGCTTTGCTCCTCTTCTCAGAATAGTTTCGATTTCAAACTGAAAGCAAGAGTTTTCGTGAAATTTCGTCAAATATTTACGAAAATTTCACGTTTCATAAAATTAGCGCATCTTAAAGCCAACATCTTGAAATGTCAGTTCCAAACCCCGGAGTTGTGGGACTCTGACTCTGCTCCACACATCCCCTCTAACTCTTACGATAATTGTTCTCTCTTTGGTTAGTTTAGGACAAAATAACTTCAATCCCTTAATGACTGAAAATGTACCAGTTGAGATTCCTCGGGAAAAGTTCCTTAAAATCACCCTGGGTCAAATAAAGTCACTAATTTTCATCTGTTTTCTATTCACAAAAATCCCTCCCTATTTGCGAACCAAAGCTTATTTACAAGACTTGAGGACATGTTGTGAATGTTTGCCATACCTGACTGGCGCAGTCAAAACTCAGCTCCAGTCCCACCAGTATTTCCAGAAGCAGAGGAAATGGATTAGCTTTGATGGCGTAGTGTGGAACAACCCGGGGAAGCAATTCCAACCACTTTTGATGTTTGCGAATCACGTCCTCAACATTGAAGACATAAAACGCTTCATCGCTTTGAAAATCTATGTTTTCTCTTAGAAATGACTCAATACTCGACATCTTTGGACTAATGATTGGTTAAACTGTGAAATCCAGAGCTTAGAAAGCAATTTCTCTCGAATGACTGGATTTCTAATTTGGATTTCATATAAGACTGAAGTCAGGGTCAGATTATTGCCCAATGTCGACACGGTTTCCCCCAACATATTCTCTTGCCAAAAGGGTTCTCAGCAATAGTCAATCTGTTTCGCATATTTAGTCATAAAAATGATTGCTGATCACCAATATCTCAGAAATCAGTTTCAAGAACTAACAAGAGCTTTTGATTAAGACATAAATTACTTTTAATTTGTTTTTTCAGTTTTATATTTATTCGAGTTAACACAGTAGTCGTCATCCTGTCTGAACTTCTTAGAATTTGTTTCCATGAAAGCATCAAGGCCACTAATATATACTGCAAACTTAGTTAGTATTAATTTGTATTAAATTGAATTGAAATTTTATAATAGTATGTTTACTATAATTTTACTTTAAATAACAAATTTAATAAATCACAAAACCTTGATGATCCCAAAATAAAAATTGAGATCAGGTAAAATTGGTAAAACTACAGTATAAAAGTCACATACAGTCAAGCATTGAGTCAATAATTTTGTAAACTTTATTAATAACTAATTTATTTGACTAATATTTTTACAAAATTATTGATTAACCGAAATAACTGTAATAATCTGAAAGAGGAGTTTCTTTTACAGTTGATGTGAATTCTTAAAAATTGAAAAGATGTGTAAATAAATAATTTTGTTTTTACCGCATCTTAAACTTAGTACCTCAACGATTGAATATTATGAAGGATGAATTCTGAATATTTGTTCTATTAATACAGTAGATGATGGTTGTTATGAAGTAATGCTTGTTATGAAGCATTTCTCAAAACCAATCAATAAAATTCAATACAAATCCTGATCTTTATTATGAAGTAAAGTAAAAAGTAAAAATCCATAGATTTATTAAAAGATCAGTAAAAAGTAATTTTTAAAAATTCAAAACTTGAGAGTAATTTTAAATAAAATTAAAATAAATTTTTTGCAAAAAAGAAATGGGAAATAAGATATCAATTAAAACAGGTATGGGTAAGGACAATATTGTGAGATCACTACTTTCTAGACGAGATATAGCCAAAATAATCAATTAGAAGTACTTGACATTATTGCCAACAAAGGTTCCTGTCTATAAACACAATGTTAAAAATATTTCTGAGTTGGGGTGGGAAATCGGAGCTGGATCCCCTCTTTGCCCATCCATGAATTGATATCAAAATTTTAGACAATGTAAATTGTCATTAAATATACTTATGACAGTAAAACAGCAAAGAACATATAGTTTTTCGATATTTATATTTAATACTGTATTTTATAATTTCTTTATGTAAGAGTAGTCTATAATCATTTTAATGAACTAACGGTTATTATGAACCAAATCACCTAAACCAATTAACTTCATAACAACTATCATCCACTGTAATCTTTTTGAAAATTCTTACACATACTGTATATTAAGATTTAAGTTGAGGTTTAAAACAATCTTTTAAGTTGAGTTCAATAGTCAAATAAAAAACATATTTCATATAAAAATATTAAAAATAGTAATAATTTTTGTGGGGTAAAGTTTAACATTTGACATATTTTTGTTAATGCATGCTTTAGCGGAACAACAAGTCCAAAGTTGTAATTTGTAAGAATTAATTTACAAATTCTAGATCATCTGACAGATGGCTTCACTGCAACCAATGATGTCTAATATTCTGTGTAATGAAAATATAAAAACGGGAAAAATCTAGACTTCACTGTAAAATATCTTACACTAAAATAATTGTAACACTTTTTTGAACCAATGTGTTGGTAAATCAGGGATGGGCAAAGAGGTGTCATCCCGGAATACCCCTGTGATTTTGGCCGATACATCCCTAGGTCGCTTGCGAGCCCATAGCAAATTTTAGAAAACGGCATCGATAGCATCGTTTTCGGAATATTCTTTGAATTTCTGTTTAAATTCTTAGGAAAATAACAGATTTTTTTTAATTCTTGCTAAATTTGGTCACATTCTGTTAAATGTCTACTTATCATGGCAGAGATTAAAATTTGTGCTAATGGGGGAGTGTAAGGGGTTTAATAGGGGTCTAAAACCTAAATTATAAACGATTTTTAGAACTGATCCATGTGATCAAATGGCACATCAAATATATTTTTGTAAACCGCTTCAAAGGCAGAAGTGTATGTACTGTTGGTACTATTTAAATAGCAACCAGCTTTAAGCTTTATATCTTAAGGTTGGTTGCTATTTAAATAGTTCCAGCAGTATGTTAACCTTTCCTCAGCGATAATTGGCCAGCGCCGTCCTGATCCCGATGATAATGGCCAGACTTGTGTCATATATAGTTGAACTCGTCTTTGTATAAGGTTTACAAAAATATAAATGTTGTTCCATTTAGTTAGCGTTTATTTGATATAAACTATATTTACATTTGATGCCAGTTATAATCGAGGAAATATCGAGATTTATGATTAAATTGATAATATTGAGGAAATAAAACTAAGAATAAAAGCGCTAATGATGGGGGGATGTGGTAATGGTTTGTATATTTAAACATTAGTTTTTTAGTGTATTTGAACATTTTTAGTCAAATTGTTGTTTATTTCTATACTTAAGTCCCAGAGTCTGCTAGACTAAAATTAGTCAAGTATCATTTTGATGAAATTTATAATATGAATGATTGGTTTATGATAGTCTCAAACTGGAAAGTGGAATCATTTTCGAAAGGAAGGGAGAAATGACAGATAAGATAATAAATACATCAGTGCTTTGTGATTTAAATGAGTTTTGCTTGAGTAAGTTGTTTGAGGAATTCATAATTAATATGCAGCGCAATATTCTGATTAGAACAACTTGTAAAATTAGACAAACTTTTCAGTTTTGCCAATAATTGTATAATTTCTCATACAACCGGGTGTTTCGTGAACCTAACGGTTTCACGTCTTCAGTGAGATTTGATGTGTATTGCTTTGAAAACTTAATTCAAA
>JAQFXN010003060.1:0-11529 GCA_034693365.1 Liacarus xylariae | reverse complement strand
ACCACTCAAATAGTTATTTATAAGACCAGAATAGTCACTATAATAGTTACTAAACACCACTCAAATAGTTATTTATAAGACCTTAATAGTCACTATAATAGTTACTAAAAACCACTCATATAGTTACTCAAGTAATTATTTATTTTTTGCTTAAATTCACTTTAAATATACAAGTTAACTTAAATATTAGTTTAATCATTAAATTAAGGTATGTTTAGAATACTATTTGAGATTTATACATCAAGTGCAAAATAAGAGTTTTTGAGTACTCGAAAAGCTACTATTTTCATTTCAAAGGATTAGTATAACTATTTCTCTCAAATGATATTTTAAATTAGACTGATATTCAGCCGAGACATTTAACTAACACGCTTAAGTCTAACACTATTTCTTGTATCTTGCCAAAAAGGGAATAAAGTAAAAGTTTATTGACTTTAGTTATAAAAATTAAATCTATAAATTCAAAATTTTTGGGACAGAGATCCACTCACTCACTCACTCCACACACCCAAGCCGATACACTCCTTAGCGACCCTTGATTTAGAATGTTTATTTTATTATTTTATTTATTAATTTACTTAATATTTCCAATATTTTCTTTATTGGAGTTTCATAAGAAAATTAAAAAACTGTATTTCAAATATCAAAGAATGCTTAGCCAAGGTAAACACAGACACTAAAATTTCAGTGTACTTAAAAAATTAATCCTGAGCGATTTATAAATATAAAATTAATTTTAATTGTTATATCCTTTTTAAATTAGAATTATTTCAATATTTTCTTTCTTCTTATTTAGTAAATGCTATAATACTTAACAAAACTACCTAAAATAATTATCGATAGTTAAAATAAAACTTTGCTAAAATGATGCTCAAGTCATGATTGGTCAAGATCCTAACTCCTAGGTTCATGCTATATATCGATCAAATAGTTTTTATAGGTGAGTTTTGATTCTCTGGTTATAAGAATTATCTGACAAAATGTAATTAACAAGTTCCAAAAATGACAAATGAAAAAAATTCCTGGATATTCTTGGAACCACTTTAGGCCATTGATTTATAACTGCCTAGAATTCAAGCCTGATATTATATTTGAAATCAAAACCTTTGTATTTTGTCTCACAGTTTTTAAAATACAGTATTTAGCTTTAAGATTCGAAAAATTTAGATTTCTTCAAGAAACTTTTTAAAAATATGTCTAAAATTATCTTGAATTGCCAAAAATTATATTCAAATGAGGGTATTTGGGTATTTTGGTCAATGTCCGGAGACAGGGGGTATTTTGGCCGGACTCCCATTCCTCATCCCTATATAAAAGTTTTCTCCATTTAAGAGCCAATAGAAATAACCACAAATATTATATTCGGGAATCCAATAAAGTTTTATAATTTAAATGATTTCTAAACAATATAATAACCAGTGATTAAAACTAAAGAGCACTCAATAATTAGTAGTAAAAAGTAGAGTCAATTCTTCTCTTCAATCCATTCTTTGTAATGAATGTCTGTTTTAAATACTTAAACACTAGTTATTAAGAAAGTATTGGAAACAAGTTATCCTTCAGTTTGTCGACTACTAGTGGAGGCACTGAAGCTCTTAGAGCCAGTAGACTAGACTACTAAAGGCAAGTAGAGTATCACAGAGAAAGGGAACAACTGGTTAGGTCTGTGTGTGGTCTTCACGTGACACTAAGGCATTGGATGGGACGGCTGTTCGCTTAAGCTCTTCAACAGCACAGGCAGTACTGGGCGTCTCATTGGAATTCCTCCACAACTATGGCTCTTATATTATGGTATTTACGGCTCAAAAATCCATTGAAACCAATGTTTTCTTTTGTAAAAATAAAATAAATATAAAAAATGTTTTATTAAAATAAGTCGACATTAACTCCGATTAAAAAAATTAATTGAATTGAATAAAACTTTTATTCAATTACTCTCTAATAAAGTATTCATTCATTCAATTGATTGCAGAGAAATAAAAAGTTTTTAAAACTTTTTTTTTGTTTAATTAAATAAATAATAAAAATGTTTTGATTGTTATTAATATAAAGATTATTACTGTTATAACAGTAGTAATGAAAACCTGAAACAAAAGTTTGTTACAAAACAAATAAATACAAAAGTTTCAAATTTTATGAGAGAAATAACTTTTTTATTAGACTTATTCTTAAAAAGTATGTGAAAATCGATTAATTAATTACTTTTTTTATTTGTTAATTATTAATATTTTTTTCCAATAGATATTCAATCAATTGATAGCAAAGGCTATAAAACAACAAAAATGTTAAATAATATAATAATTTATTCAATTTTAATAACAATAATAGTAATAAACTCAACCGATTGTGTAATATTAAGCTCCGATAGGAGTGCTAGTAGTAGTCACCAGACGTACAGTAATCAAGCGCTCTATCCATTAGGACATACGCCCAGTAGTCCCGACCACTGTTACCGACAGTCCAAGTGTCGGCCACTGAACACATCCCAGTGTTTAGACGTTACGCTTCCCTATAAATACACGACTAGTAATGTATTAGAAAACGCACCCTTCGCTCAAATACATGAATACCTGAACCGATGGAAAGGACTGCGAAGTATACCCCAGTGTTGGAAAGCACTCCAATCGGTACTGTGCGCCACATTCTTCCCCCGCTGTGACAATGAATCGAGTCGTGTATCCCTTCCCACACATGAGATGTGTCGCTTCACTCGACAGCCCTGTCGTCTCATTGAACAGCACTATCAGTGGCCGGAGTTCTTGCGCTGTGATAATCAGACACTCTTCCCAAACAAGTGTAAGAACGACTACACAGATCTCAAGTTCAATAACACGTCCAATGCTGTGGGCGCCAAATGTACCGCTCCTTTAGTCAGCACTGATGACCAGAATATATGGTATCCGGGAATTGAGGCCTGTGCTCTCCAGTGCCTGAATCCGATTTATACTGATGAACAGCACAAGAAGATGTCTCAACTTATATCGCACGGGGCGGGCATTAGTCTTGTGGCCACTTTGTTCTCTGTGTTCACATTCATAGTCGACTGGCGCTCATCCAACAGATATCCGGCAGTTATTATATTCTATTTGAATATGTGTTTTATGATCGCCGACACGGGTTGGCTCTGGCAGTCGGCGCTGACTAAAGGCCGAACAGAGATTGTCTGCCGTCCGGACAATACCAGTCGTTATGGAGAACCGGGGAATTCGCCCGAAAACTTCTATTGTTTAACTGTGTTTCTATTGATTTATTACTTCTCAATGGCAGCGCTGGTATGGTTTGTCAATTTGGCCTATACTCTGGACCTGTCCTATCAGACACAAACGTCGTCCACTTCGCGCAGGGAAGCGGTCAACTCGAAGATCGCATACTTTCATTTGACCGCATGGAGTGTGCCCTTAATGCTGTCCATTAGTATAGTGGCGTTGGGAGAGGTACTGGATTGAATTCATAATTTATAAATAGTTAGAACTTATTAAAACCATTGAATTGCAATCTCTGCCCTAATTAATAATTCTCTTTAATTCAGTTAACATTTGTTTCTATATTATTAAACAAACTTTTTAGATAAAAAATATTATACAGTATTTAAAATATGAATTAAGATTAATAATGTATAGTTGTGTGGACTCATTATTAAATAAATGTAACAATATTTCTCACTTTTGCACAACTCATATGCAAGTATTGTAGTAAATGAGTTGTGCAATAGTCATAAATATTCTTAAATTTATTTAATATTTAAAATATTTTATTTCTAATTTATTTATAATGCCTTCTCTATTAGTATTATATATGAAAGAACTGGTGTTTTTGTGGAAAAGGTATAAATCATTTTTACCACATTTTCTAATTGAATTAAACTTTTCGCACAATTCACTGCTAATTAATAAGATATTATTAAACAATCTTGCTTCAAATTATGTAGTTATTATTTTTTTCTTTTCTTCAAGTGCTGAATATTTTAAAATTACTTGTTTTAATCAATCTTAAGGTGGACGGGGACTCACTTCGAGGGATCTGTTTTGTAGGGGTACTCAAGCCAGTGATGCGAATATGTTTTGTTTTGGTGCCGACAACTGTCTCATTGATAATCGGGTGCTTTTATCTGTTTAAAGCAATGCTATCATTGATTAAAGTGAAGATATTTAATAAAACACAGAATAATGTGAATCGAAATAAAATCAAGAAAATCGATAATTTAATCATAAGAATAGGTTTGAGAATTAGGAATATTGTGTTTAAAACTTCTATTTATTAATCCATTTATGTTCTTATTCTCAGGACTTTTCGGTGTTTGCGCTATAACTGCAGTCGTAATCAATTATGTCTCACATATTTATGAATTCACACATTTGTCTCATTGGAAAAAGTCTTTAAATGATTATATCATGTATTTAATAAACAACTGATGTTCTGTTCTCTGGTTTTTAATTTTCAAATTATTCCTTAAAACAGTTGTACACTTAATATGACGGCTGCTCTCTATCCGGACACTACAGCCGAGCCAACGGACAGTCTGAACGTCCATTCCTGCAAACTTGCGGACAGACCTAACCTAATGTATGCCTATTTAGAATTGATAGGAGTATTCGGGGCTGGAATACTGGTCAGTACATGGGTTTGGACCTCACAATCGGTGGCCATTTGGAAGCGTTTTATAATACGACACCTGAAGCCAGACCTCAACGAACCGATACGTTTGAAACGACACGAAATGATTTCTAAAGTGTTTGGCCGACGACATCAGCTGACACAGGGATGTTATTCACCCAGTTTTCACTCCATGCACTCGGACCCGGTCGGCATGAACTTGAATTCGGCGGTCAGTCAGGACCTGTCGGCCACATGGGCTGCAGCTCTGCCCAACTTTATGTACAGACGCGGCGCTATTGGAAGCAATGCCAACGATCCCAACATTAATGGTCAGACAACACATTATTTGCCGACATTTGTGGGGACACGACATTCGTCTAACAGTGATATTAGTCAACAGCGTTCTTATGACTCATACAGACGTTCGTTGGACTCACAGATCAGTTTAGAACAGTTAGAAATGGTGGCCATTGATCGACACCACCGAAGGAAGACTAAGAAAGAACGCGAAAAACTATTGAAAGCGCACAACAGTTTGAGAGCAAATCCATACCATTTGTCCCGAAGACGTGGCAGCGATACGTCCGGTAGTATTATATCGGCTGCTCTGGCCATCGGTCGTGGCTTTAATAAAGTGTCCAAATCCGAGTGCAAGAGCACCAGCACTGGAGATCTGATGGCGTTATCGCCAAATCCAATGCAACAAATGTTACCACAAGTGACCAACCCTTATATGACGCCACCCATTACCTCCCCGTCCTCTATGCCCATACATTCATGTTCAACACTGGCCTATATGTCACCCAATCAAATACCCAGAGCTCGGCCTACAAAACCTGTGGTCACAAACTTTACTTTCACTCACGGCATGTCTGACCAATCATCACATCTAACGAATCCATTGCTGGAGAGACGTCGACCGGACAGCTGTGCCTCACATATGCATCACATCGATCACCACAATAGCGCACATATACTACAAGTGCCAAACACTACGCCAAATGGTAGTACACAAAGTGCTAATCAAAATAATCTTCAGTTCACTTCATCGACGGCTAATCCATTGACTAACTATAGTCTGACGTATATGAATGGCATTAATGGTCTGAACACTGGTCTCAATAATGGTCTCAATAGCTATATAGCGAACGCACAGTCACTCAATTATTTTACTCCAATTAATACCTTTTATGGCAATCTATTGGCCAATAGTCAGGCAAACAGTTATCCAAACTTTATAGCGCCGGCATATCCGACCACTCCATTGCCTGGAATGCATTTCCAACCGCAATACGCACCCTATCCATCATATCCGCCCCCAATACCACCTCAACCTCAGCCACATTGCAATAATTTACAGGACGTACAGGCGCTCATTAGGGAAAGGGAGGCATATCTGCAGTTAATCCGGCCGATGGACAGCGCCAGCGAACTGGAGGATCATTTTCTGCCAATACAGTTGTCCGACTCGGAGGGTATTTACTCACCAGATCTCAGGTCTCGTAATGAGGGTATGATTACAACCCAACAGTTGGTCGACGAACACATTCAAAGAGTAGAGGCGGCCGTTGAGGCCAAGGGTGTCGACAACAATACATCGACTCGTAATGAGACAATTGTGGGCGCATTAGGCGATGTCTCTCTGACCAGAGATGTGCTCGAAATGCAATCACCAAAACAGTCGCCAAACAAAACGCTACAAAAATCTGAATCAAAACGAAAAAAGAAAAAGTCGTCTAAAAAACATAAAACAAATGGAAATATTGTTAACAATAATAACAATATTAACAATAATACTAATAATAATGATGTGAATAATGATTTTGAACAACAAATACCACTAATGAGTGCCACTAAAGAAGACAATAATGAAAACTGAATTTTTTTAAGGCTTAGATTTTATACAATTCTTAAAGAATTCTCAATTATTTTTCTTATTCTAAAGTTCATTCTTAAAGCTGTGATAAAAATATTTTATTGAATTTCATAACTTTTATATATAATTTCAAAAACTAATTCAAGTTTTGTTTTTTAAAAATTTGTTAAATGAATTAATGAATTAATAATAACATAAGAAATGGAATATTTGACTGAATTTACTATACGTTTAAAATGAATTGAAATAAAATTGAATTAAGTACTTATAAACTTGAATTAAATGCAGCGCCAGAATGAATGGGGAAGGGAGGGTATGGAACCACCAGAGATATTTGTATTTCTAACTTTGGCACCCATTTTATCCCCTTAACCACCCTTCCCCCCATTGGCAGCTAAAATATTCAGAAATGAATTTTGATAGACCAATAAATAATTCGAGCATGACAATCTAGGTCATTTCATTAGGTACTTGTTTTCAACGAGAACTTATTTATAGATCTTTTCCATCTCTTCCCGTAACTGATATTTTGATAGATTTTTAATTTCGATAATCAATTGGTTGAATAAATTCATTCATAACTTTAATTTTATTTTATTCTACAAAATGTCAATTTTAATGATCAGAAAAATTTATTTTGTTTTCTTTAAATTATATAACTTTTAAAAATCAATTTATTATTTATTTTTCTTAAATAACTATTAATTTTGTTAATAATGAAAACAGCGATTACTATATGACTGTTGTTATGACTAATAATATAATTATAATTAAACAAAATTGACTCCAATCCCGAATTGTAGGCCAGGGGTCATCTGATCGCCCCGTTGTTGGCCAAATGGGATACAATAATTCAGTTCAAAGCGAGCCATATGTCCGATAGAGAGCACAAGACCAATGCCTACTGAATACCGGAGTTTATTCATTAAAATATTCAAATCCTTGTAGAGATCGTCCGAAAAGTCAAAGTCCCCTATATTTCCGGCGTTTAGGAACAGATGGGTTCGGAAAAAGTCGCCGAATCCGTTACGGCCCGGTCTGAATGGCAGTGGAGAGTAGATATGTAGGCCTGCGTTCCAATAGGTATTGGCGCCCAAAGCGTTACCATCCGAATGAGGGCCCACACCATACAAGTGGAAACCCCTGAGCGTTAGCGGACCGCCAATGAAGAAGCGGTCGTTAATACAGGTGACCGACTCTAATGACTGCAAGGGTTTCATAATTCCGGCCTTCAGTGACGCCTGTATTACAATATCGTTAAGGAGTGGAAGGGGTCTGTTGTACTGGAGTTCGAGTTCGTGTTTATGAAACCCGACATTACCGGCCAATAGTCCGGCGCACTCTTGCTGTAGACGAAACAGTCCGCCAGTCGTTGGTATAATTGGATTATCCCTTCCATCACATGTGAGAATGTGTTTGAGTGAAGACTTTAGTGAATGTCCGCACTCTTCCCGTACGGCAAACGCTGTGCCGGACGTCAGCGCCGATATGTCCCTCCAGACCCCCTCCCATCGTAATGAGTGAGCGATTGTTGGTCTGG
Organism: Liacarus xylariae; assembly: GCA_034693365.1. Taxonomy (NCBI): domain Eukaryota; kingdom Metazoa; phylum Arthropoda; class Arachnida; order Sarcoptiformes; family Liacaridae; genus Liacarus; species Liacarus xylariae. The sequence goes on along the minus strand of JAQFXN010003060.1, from coordinate 3,517 downwards.
ATTTGAAGCTCAGATCTAACAGTAATCCCCTATCGATTTCCCTAAACCCACTCCATTGGGCGTCGAATCCGTTCTGGAATAGAGTGGCCGTCAGTTTCGGTTGTGGCGAAATCCAAGGCATAATTGGTTTCATGAATGAGGTCTGAAAACCTGTCGTACGTTTAGTCCCGTATTCGTACTCACTTTGAAATAATTCGCCTAAAAATTAAACAAAAGTATTAAACAAAAACTCGAAAATGTTTTTCCAAATTATAAAATACCAGAAAAACACTTAACTATTAAAAAAAACATTAAATAAATGTAGTTTTAAAAAATATTACCCGGAGTTCACAAAAGAGTTTAAATCGAGAAAATTGTTTAAAAAAAACAAAAGACAATTAAAGTAAATAGAAATCAAATACAAAACCAATAATAAAATTAAGATAAAGTTAGAACCTCTGCCAAAAACATTTGGACACTTGAGCTGAAGGACAAGAGACCCGTCGTTATTATTGCCGATCGACGTATTCACGCCTCCGACCACTCGGCGACTCTCGACCACCGAATACGTCACTTCCAGTCCATCGACGGTCGCATTGTCTCCACTACTCGTATCGATAAACACATTAATGTTCTTAAAAGCGCCCAATTGTTCCAATTGTCGGCGAACTGTATGTGCTTTGACTACCACTTCCTCGAAGTTATTTGCATCGAAAAGCTGGCGAACCATTGGCACCAATACGTCATCTTTTGTGCGGCCAATGCCGTCGATATTGATTGCATCGACTCGTGTCCTAAAGGCCTCCAAATCTATGCGAACAGCACTTCCATCACTACTACTATTGGCCGAAGAGTCCAATGACTTTGTGGCCAACGATGACAACGAACTGCCAGTCATTTCAATCAATACTTCACTTACTTTTGGATTTAAATTAATGGCCAAAACAGCTCTTTCTCTTGGATTTCAATTTATAATTGTTTTGTTTTCAATTATAACTAATTTTTCAATTAATTTGTATTTGATTTTAGTTTTGTGTATGAAATACATTGAAAATCAATGAAAAACATTGTTTTCATTCAACTATTTATTCACACAATAAATAGATGTGACGTCACTTCGGGTGAAACTATTTTGTTTGAAATCTCTAATTTCAATACCCAATCCATTATTTCCCATTACTATACATACCTAACCTATTCTAAAGTGTGCGAAGAAAATGCGTTACAATAAAGTCATTTGAATTGGGATTAGAATAGAGAGCCAATAGAGGGGATAATATTCAATCAGTAAATAGCAATTAAACCAATACTTTTACAAAAAAAACTTCTTTTGCTCAATTGGATGACTGCTTTAAATAATTTTATTATAACGTATTTTCTTCGTATACAATAGAATAGGTTAGGTATGTATAGTAATAGAAATAATGGATTGGATATTGAAATTAGAGATTTTAAACAAAATAGTTTCCCACGAATAGACGTCACATCTATTTATTGTATGTATTTATTGCATAAGTTTTTCAGTAGTCATTCATATATGACGTTCGGATTAATAAATTAATTAATGAAGTTATTCAAAATTATCAAGAGAAGAAAAATTAAGTTTTTGATTTAGTTATAGATATTTAAATGATTTAAGAAGAAGATAACATAAACCTATAATCAGTGCAACGTAAAAATTCTCAGGGGGTAAAGTTTTTAACGAGAAAATCTGGGGGAGTGGGAAAAGGTATAGCGTCATCATTAAGTCTGGGAGAGTTCAGAAGAAGGTATTGTAAACTCAATAAAGAATTAGCCCCCTGTCTCTGAAAAATACCCAAATCCCCTTCCTCTGTTAAGAAATCAAGCCTCCCCTAGATATTTTAAGAAGGTGCCGTATTTGGAGAAGATCTGTCTAAATTTTTATAAAAATAACAGAATTTTGTAAAATTATTGCTAAATTTGGCCAAATTTTGTTAAATCCTTAATGAATTCAACATAATTTGGCTGAATTGCGTCAAATTTTATTAAATTAATCGAAATTTTGTTGCATTGCGTCATTTTTAATTAAATTCTGCAAGAATTTGATGATTGCAAAATACTCCCACTGTGACTCTTATCAGTACCCTCTGACTTTGAATTCATAGCCCCTAATATTTGATAAGATTTAACAGAAAAATATGACATATAGTGTGTCTCATAAGTCGATGGTCATTGTTAACAGAGCGCGATAAGCTTTTTAGTACTTTTTTCATAATTAAGACTCTGTTTCACTAAGTATGAGAAAAGTACTAAATAGCCTATCGCGCGCTGTTAACAATGACCATCGACTTATGAGACACACTATAGTCATAAGTAAAGGGAGGATTTTTAGGCTCTAAAAAATAGAATTTTTGCTCGTGGTCAATTTTAACAATTAAAAAGAACGCAAATATAAACAAATAGTTTTGATTCAGATGTACTATGGTGGAAATATAAAGTGATACACCAATTTGCATTCTATAGATTATATCCATGTCATAATATTAAATTAAAAATATCAAACATGATATTAGTTTCAATCTGGTCAGAGTATATTAATTTCAATTTTTGAAATTATTAATTTGAGTAATGAGATGTGGAAATAATGCATGGATGCAAATACGTGTATCACTTTATAATTCCAAGATAGCACATCAGCTCACTATTTATTGATGACCATAAAAAATAAATTTCAAATAATTTCAAACAATCCCTGAAGATCTCAGCGATTTTATTTAAACTAAACTTTTAAAAAGTTTTCATTTCTCATTAATTCTTGAATATTAATAGAAATTTTTTAAATTAAAAACATTATTTTCTATTTTTATTTAATATATTTATAGTAAATGTTCTTTTACTTAATTTAGCAAAATATTAATTAGTACTCAAATCAATATACTGTATGAGAAACTTAATACAGGAAACATATCCATTACCTCTAGGCATCTATGATTTGGGCATTGGCTTCAAATCTAAAAACATTATTATTTGAGCACAAAAACACAATAGTTCATTGATTTGTTATTGTTCTGTCATATAAACATCTTTTCTATGATTTCCAGTTAATGTAATCAATACATAAGAACTCAGTAGTTGTATTAGTACTAATATATACTCTAGTTACTTTTTTGATTTTGTATTTCATTTATTCTTTAGTTATTATAATCGGTCAAATAATTGTATTGCAATGTAAATGTATTCAAATAAATCAATGGATGCCATAAAAATATTTTATTCGACAGGTATTAAAATAAAAAAAACTGTAAAAACAAATCGCTTATAACATTTAGAAACTTACATAAATTGGAATGAACTAGAGTAGATTCTCTAATTGACATGCTAAATGTGACCATGCTATTTATTACTCGCCATTCCTTTGAATCTAGAATTGTCCACCTATAATTGCTGAAATATCTTAGAAACGGTTCAAATTCTCGAGAGATTCTTAAGCCATTCAGAAACTACAGTCCGCACCAAAAGTAACCCTCCACCTGGCATGTAGAAGATCGGTAACTTGGCAAGCAAAATGTCACAAGTA